>JAMKQA010070100.1:0-10053 GCA_024699735.1 Posidonia australis | reverse complement strand
TCCTTCTTCTTCCATGCCTAACAACGTTACATTTGTATAATTTCATTTATATAACAAATAAATATGAATTCATCAATAAAAGATAACAATTGAAATAAGAAAAACATAATCATCACAAGATAGAAGACATTACATTTGTACAATTGCATTAAAACATAATCAATATAACATGATAACAACATTACATTCATATAATTGCATCAAAACATAATCAACAATTTTTGTTATTACAATTGAAAAAAAGGAAACATTACAAGCTTAAAAAAGATCACAATTCATAATCTTGCATTAAACAAAGATTGGGCAAGATTTGCCCTAAATGCAGTCCATTCTGGCGTAATTCCAATGGAAGTAATTAACTCATTTGATGTAGTGTTTGTTGTTGTTGTCGTATCTTCATCATTGTCTTCAAATGGATCAATATGCATTTCTCTTCTTATAAAATTGTGTAGAAGACAATAAGCCATGATAATCTTATTTTGTGTCTTAATTGGATAAAAAGGACTTCTGAGAATAGCCCATCTCTTCTTAAGGATGCCAAAACACCTCTCAATCACATTTCTAGCTAAAGAATGCTTCATGTTGAAAAATTCTTCGGCAGTAGTTGGTTGATAATCTACACTCCAATCATTCAAATGATATCTTTGTCCGCTAAATGGTTCAAGAAATCCTTCACTATTTGTATAACCAGCATCTACTAAGTAATAGCAACCTTACACAACAAAAAAAAAATTAAAATTATTATTATCGTGTAATTACTAAACACTTGACTTATATAAATGAAAAATAAATTGTATTCCTACCACGAGGTACTACCAACCGACCAAACCTATGTTTTATCACCCTATTTTTTACATGGTGGGCCAAAATATGTAAAAATATAGCAACCTGTTCGTCAACATCAATGTTCTTTGTAGGCTTGAGATTTCCTATGGATTGAAGCATCCCATAAAGTTTCTTAAATGCAAATCTATCCATTTTAATTTGCTCGACACAATTTCAATCATTAGCATATACTAATCCATATAAATTAACAATCTTAGAAGCCTTGTTCATTGAATACACAGGTCTTTCAATTTGACATTCACATAACTCAATTAACGCTTCAACAAGGCGCAAAAAAAATCAACCATATGTAATATCTCAAGCCATAAGTTGAGAAATATCATGACATTTCTCCTCTCTTTTTTTTGTCTTGCCAAACTTTTATTAATGCGAGCCATGATATAAAACACTGCAATCAACAATAATAATAAGAACAAACATTACATTCCATACTACATGAAATATAGATAACAAATAAATGTTTAAAAAACCATTCAAAAAAATTCAGAAAACTCTACAGGTAACACAATTAAAAAATAACACAATTTAGATAACACAATAACACAATTAAAAAATAACACAATTTATATAACACAATAACTTAAACACAATAACACAATTAAAAAATAACACAATTTAGATAACACAATTGCCAAGTAAACATGACCAAAACAAATACTATAATAGCCAAGTAAAACTCTGAAATTGTGTTGGAAAGTGTTAAAATAACACAGTAGCCAATGTAACTCACATAATAAGCAACATAATTTAAAAATTTTAAACATGACCATAACACAGTAGCCAAAGTAACTCACATAATAAGCTCAATCTGAAATTGTCAAACAATGATGATCACATAATAAACTCTGAATTGTCACATATCCTCCAACTCCCACAATCACCAATCCAAACCATGCATTCACATTATTTCCAAAGAAATCAAAGTATTTCCAAATCAAAGTAATCCACTGAATCATAAAAAACACATAAATAAGTATTGAAAAAAAGAGAGGAAAAAAAAGAGGCATACCAAAGGAACGCAGTGGAGGAGGGAGGGCGTCGACAGAAGGGCGTTAGAGGAGGAGGGATGGACGCAGCAGAGGACTGAGAGGGATACGGCGAAGGAGGGACGGCGTCTATTGGGAGAAGGGTCGAGAGGTGGAAGGTTTGGGGCGAAAGGGGGCGAGAGGAGGCAGGTCATCTAGGATGGAGGACTGAGAGGGAGAACGACGACGGAGGACTGAAAGGGACGCGGTGGAGGATTGAGAGGGATGCGGCGGGGGACTATGCGACGGAGGAGGGACGACGTTTTTTGGGTGCAGGGCCGAGAGGTGGAGGGTCTGGGCAAAAGGTCATATGGGAGAACGACGACGGAGGAGGAGGGAGGGACGCGGCGGAGGACTGAGAGGGATGCGGCAGAGGAGGGACGGCGTCTGTTGGGGCGGAGGAGGGTTTAGGGCGAAAGGGTGCGGGAGGAGGCACTTCCGTCTGGGACAACGACGACTGAGGAGGAGGGGGGACGCGGCGAAGGACTATGCAGCAGATGAGGGACGCCATCTATTGGGAGCAGGGCCGAGAGGTAGAGGAGGGCAGAAGGTTGCAGGAGGAGGGAGGTCTGTTGCGGGAGAAGGGTGAAAGGAGATGGGGGAGCTCACATTTTTTTTCACGAGAAGGAATGAGGTTGGAATGGGAATGGGATTCCTTGGGTTTTGAGATGGAATGAAATTCCCATCTTCAATAGGAATTTGATTCCCAAGGGAATGCCGTTCCAATCCTTTTCTTTGTACCAAACATTGGAATGTCATTCCAATCTGTTTTTTCATTCCATTCCCTTCGATTCGAACTTTCATTCCAGCGTACCAAACGCAACCTTAGTGTGGTATTATAACCAGAACTATTCTAGTAGTAATGATTATGGTTATAATGTATGTTGTTAGGTTCTTTCATTGTAGCTAATCGTATGGCTTGGGTTTTATTCAACTTAGGGAGTTCATTTTCCTTTATCTCTGAGTCATTCACGGTTGAGATTGGAGAAATGCCAACTAAGTTGGCTTTCCACCTTGACGTAGTAGCCCCATTTGGAGAGCACAGCTTAGCATAAAGATATTTATGGTCTATTAATGCCAAGCTAGGAGATAAAGATTTCAAGGCCAATCTAATTGTGATGAATATGAAAGAATATGATGTCATATTGGGAATGGATTAGCTGGCACAACATTCAACAATGATAGTCTATGTAAACAAGAGCGTATTGGCTGAATGTTCAGACTAGAGATGGTGTATCGTACAAGAAACCAGACTAAGCAAGCTAAGGAAAGTAATATCAACAATCAAGGCCTAATGCCATTTAGCAAAAGGCAACGTAGGCTACCTTACCTGTGTAACAATCTCCTCGTCACTAGTGTTAAGGATACAGTATATACCAATTGTGCAAGAGTACCCCGATGTCTTTTGAGAGGAGTTACCTAGTATGCCACCACAAAGGGAAGTTGAATTTCTGATTGATCAAGTATCGGGGTCAGGTCCTATCTCGAGGACCCCATATAGAATGGCACTTGCTGAGCTGAGAGAGCTTTGGAGTCAACTGCAAAAGCTATTGGACAAGAGATTCATCTGTCCAAGTGTATCACCTTGGAGAGCACTAGTACTATTTGTCAAAAAGAAGGATGGTTCGCTCCGATTATGCATAAACTATCGGATACCGAATCAGATCACCGTAAAGAACAAGTATCTACTGCTCAGGAAAGATGACTTGTTTGACCAACTATAAGGAGCCTCGATTTTCTCAAGATAGACTTGAGATCAGGATATCACCAACTTTGGATCTAGGGATCTGATGTGCAGAAGACAGCCATTCGAACCTAGTATGGCCATTATGAGTTTTTGGTTATACCATTTGGGTTTACAAATGCACCAGCTACCTTTATGGAACTAATGAATAGAGTATTCAGGTCCTACCTAAACCAGTTCGTAATGTTGTCCGTACATGACATGCTGGTATACTCTCCTAATATAAAGGCTCATCGGATGCACTTGAGGATAGTACTAGAGACATTGAGGCAGTACTAGCTCTACTCCAAGTTCTCCAAGTGTGAGTTTTGGCTAAAAGAGATGGTATTCCTTGGTCACATCATCTCGGGAGAAGTTATTAAAGTGGATCTAGCCAAGGTGAAAGCAATAAACAATTGGACAAGACCTAAGACCGTCACAGAAATCAGAAGTTTTTTTGGTTTGGCAGGATAATATTGGAGATTTATCTAGGATTTCTCCAAGATTGCTGCACCCTTGACCAAACTAACTCGAAAAAAGGTTCCTTTGTATGGGATAGGCACTGTGAAGAAAGCTTCAATGAGTTAAAAGCCCGTCTGATCACCTCTCCAGTTCAGACCTTGCCTTTTAGGAGTGGTGGATTCACAATCTATAGTGATGTTTGTGGGACTAGTTTAGGATGCATCTTGATGCAGCATGGAAGGATAGTGGTGTATGCCTCACACCAACTAAAGGACCATGAGAATAATTATCCCACCGATGACTTGGAAATGGCTGTAGTGGTTTTTGCCTTGAAAATCTAAAGGCACCATCTGTATGACGAACAATTCGAGATATTCACAGATCATCACAACCTGAAGTACATCTTCACGCAGAAGGATTTGAATCTAAGATAAAGGAGATGGGTGGAATACCTCAAGGATTATGACTTCAGCTTGTCATACCATCTAGGAAAGACGAATGTGGTCATAGATGCTCTGAGCAAACTTACTCATGTCATGGCCAATCCAATGATCAAGGAATGGCATCTACTGAAAAGGCTAGTCATGTGCAAATCACGGAAATAGTCTTAGGGACCTGATAGAGCTTGGATGGCAAATCTATTTATTCACACAAGGTTACTAGAGGCTATTGTGGCAAATCAGTAGTTGGACCTATTTGTGTGGGATATTTGGTAGAAGCTGGATGCGGGAGAGGCATCTCATTTCTTAGTTGGTATAGATAGTGGGTTGAGATATGACCTACGTTTATACATGCCTTAGGTAGAGGAAGTGAAACAGAGATGCTTGATGAAGCCCATCGATCCAGATATACTATTCACCCAGGAAGCACCAAAATGTACAAAGATTTAAAGAGAAATTTCTAGTGGCTTGGGATGAAAAGAGAAATTGCTAAGCATATGGCTAAGTGTGCAACCTACCATATGGTGAAAATGGAACACCAAAAGCTCGAAGGAGCTCTACAACCTCTAAATATTCTAGTCTGGAAGTGAGAGCATGTGTCTATGGATTTTGTGATAGAATTACCTAGGATCGGTAAAAAGAATGGTACAGTGTGGGTAATCATGGATCAGCTTACCAAATCAACACAGTTCTTGCCTATGAGGGTAAATCTTCCCCTATCACAGTTGGTAGAGTTGTACATGTCTGAAATAGTATGGCTGCATGGATTACTAGTCACAATTGTTTGACAAAGATACCTGGTTTACCTCGAGGTTCTGGGGAGCATTGCAAGACACATTTGGCACTATATTAAACTTCAGCAATGCCTTCCACCCTTAAATAGATGGTCAGACTGAGAGAACTATTCAGACACTAGAGGACATGTTGAGAGCCTATGTCTTAGACCTTGGAGGAAGCTGGGAAGATCATCTCTTACTCATTGAATTTACCTACAACAACAGCTATTATTCTAGCATTGGGATGGCTCCGTATGAGGCTCTGCATGGTAGACTATGTAGGACATTCACCTATTGGAGCGAGGTAGGCGAATGTCAACTGGTGAGCCTAAGATTGTGTAGCAGTACGAAGAAAAAGTGGACCTAATCAGGAAAAGAGTGGTAGCTACACAAAGTCGTCAGAAGAGCTATACAGACAAGAACGTAAACCTTTGAAATTTGAAGTAGAAGACTTCGTCTTCTTAAAGGTATCACCAACTAAGGGAGTGGAAAGATTTGCAAAATGGGGCAAACTAAGTCTGCGTTACATCGGACCTTATCAGATCTCTCGAAGGGTTAGTGAAGTGACATATAAGTTGGACTTGCCTCCAAAACTCTCTAGCATGCATAGCGTCTTCTATGTATCGATGCTAAGGAAATGCTTGGCAGACGTGTCCCAGGTAATACCAGTACAGTCAGATGAGCTTCAAGAAGACCTGTCTTTGGTGGTGGACGTCATACGATATTGGATAGAAAAGAACAAGTCCTTAGGAATAAGGTGAAATCTCTAGTACTGGTTCAGTGGCAGCATCATGGCACCAAGGAGTCTACTTGGAAACGTGAGGATGATGTGTACATGCAATACCCCCATCTGTTTTACTAGTAGTGAATTTTGAAGATGAAATTCTTTTTAAGGGGGGTAGGATGTATTGTCTGGAAATTCAAAAGGATGTAATCTTGTATTTGAGAATATGTCATGTAATCTTGGATTTCATCATCTATGAATGAAGTTGGTGAATGTGGTAATTGTGTGATGATTCCCCCAATAGGTTTGTGGTTTGGTTAGTTTAGCTCAATAAGGATCAGATGACTATTGTAGGTGCATGTCAGAAGCACGTGTTTCAGGCGCATACTACCAACACAGGTAAGAAGCACGGACAATCAATGCGAAATGTCGACGTGCCGTAGAAATACAGTATTGCACAATGAACACTACACTATCTGTGTCGACTATTGTGGCCATTCCCTACACCACATTGCATCGCCTACATCACACTAACCTAGGGCCATGTCTTGCTGCGCTGTCTGACCACCGCCTCACGCTGTCGTGTTGCTTTCCCAAAGCTTCGAGCAACTGTCTATGGCAGGGGATCTTATATAAGCAGCCCGACCCCCTCATTACAAAACTACTAGTGGGAGAACAGGGAGGTGAGGAAGAAGAAAGAAGGAGAAAGGGGAAAAGAGTGAGAGGGGAGGATCGTTGCTGGAGGCCTCACTAGAGGATGAAGGAGCATCGTCGAAGTTCGTACCACCAGAGATGAGGAGAATTGTCGGCGATCCAAAACTCCATACACAATCCTACCTTGTTTCTCCTTCTATTCTTGTATAAATCATGTTGATTGGTTGCTTGGAATGTAGATTAGTAGATCTAGGATTTATCTATGTGTTTTCAAGTTTATGCAAAGATTTTCTGATAATTTCCAACGTGTATTCTAGTTACTGAGTTTTTCTGCAAAACTTCTGGCATGACTGGTTGGGGTGGCCAACTAGTGTAGGAAGAGCTTGCAATATGGTGATGAATTCAGTTAGCGTGTGTTGGTGGCACAAAAAACCAACGATGGTTCCCAACGTGTCTGATCGACGTGGGTTGCGCAAGTTAGAGAATTTTCCTGAGTTTTAACATATGCCTATGAAAGATGAAAGATAATTTTGAAAGAATATTGGCAATGTTTTAATAAAAGGACTTGGAAATTGGTTATAAAATGAAAAGATATTCTATAAAGGATTCTATAATGGAAAATGTTTTCAAAATGGTTTTGAAAAGAGATGCATGCTTTCGAAAAGGACTTTTCCGTGGTTTTTGGTTAGATCCGCATGACAGAAGAACCATAGTCGATGGGGGGTATGAGGCCTCCATGAAATCAGTTGCGTACCCTATGACATGGATGCCGATGATGGACATAGGTGAAAAAGATCGTGGCTCTTTAGGGTATTGTAGAGCTTGGGTGTAAGAGACCAGTTCACCCTTTTTACCTAGTGCTTGCAGGGCCTGGGGTTGGGCATCCCTAGGTGTCCCAACACCAAGGGGCATCGTGAAGATGCACCCCATGCATGTTTTGAGACCTATTTGGTCGTGGTACTGTGAGGCTTGTGTGGTTGAGGCAGTTGGATTCCTACATAAGGTGGTTCACTGCAATAGTGTAGTAAGGTTAGGGATGGAGCCTCGCCAACTGCTTGTGACCAGGTCATTTCACTTGTGGCTAGGTTAACTCCATAATTTTTTAGCTATAACTAGTGTTCATTTTGTGGTTTTGGCTAGGTTCTAGCTTGTTGAGACTTGTAGTCTTTAGCTAGATTCCAGCTAAGATTTAAATGTGGTTGAGCTATGTGCCATTTTAGGTTGGATTCTAGTTGAGGATTTGTTTCTCTGAATGCATGAAAATTTCAAAGGAATATTTGGAAAGGCATATTTATGCAATATTTTTTGTTGTACTTTGATCTCTGTAATTGGCATAGTTCTTTACATTAATTGCTGTGGTTTTTGATAAGCATGTACTAGGTGACTTGATGTCACTCAACATTTTGTGTTTTGGTTTTCAGGTGTAGATTTAGGTGTAGTCTAGTCTTGGTGCACATAGAGGAGCCACTAGCTACACACAAGGTTTTGGGTAGTTGTTTGGTTATTTATTTTAGTTTAATTCTATTAATTAGTTAATTCATTAAATGGGTAGTATTGATGTTGATTTGTGATGCATCAGGGTGTTACACCTTGGTACTCTTGAACTTGGTGGAACTGTTGTTGTTGAGGGGTACCATATTGAGAAGAGAAGGATGATTGAGCTAAGGTATGACAGGGTCGAGTTGCCCTTAGATAATGATGTGAAGGGTAGCTCGGTGGGGATGGTATTGTTTGCTGAACGAAAGGCTAGACCAGCGTTGTAGAATATTGCATGGAATATTGTATGGATGGGCCATGGATTGAGAATTTTATTATTGGGCTTGGTGGTATTGTATAGGTGTTTCCCATAAGAAGTGTGGTTAATGGGCCCTACTGAGAGCTCATGAAAGAAGGTCCATGTGTGGAAGAATTTTGTGGACTAAAAGGAATATGATGGGCCATGGATTGATGGACTTGGTTGGTGGCCTCTTCAGGTAATGTATGTGAATAGCTTGACAACGGGGCACTCCATGGTTGAGAATAACTCATCCCTCCTCCTCCACCTTATTCATAAGACTAGCCTCTGGATGAAGTTGAGGTATTGATAAGGAACCAGTGTTGACCAATGGAGTTGCTTACTTGTGTCGTTGATGTCGAGGCAATTGACATGTTGGATGTGGTTGACAAGTTGATGTAGTTTGCACACAGACGGTGTGTTCCTAATGACATGATTCAGCTTCCTTTGTGGTTCTACCTCTCAGACTATTACAAATATTTGGGAGGGAAAATTACAGACTCTTTAAACTCTACTTCTACCCTATTACAAGTATTTAAAGAAAGAAATTACACACTCAATATAATGAAATACAAAGGCAAAAAATGATTACAACTCTGTTTAATATAGTAAATAATGACCCAAAATTGCTACCTCAATATCCCTATAACCTATATGTGCATTCACAGCCAAACCAACCTGTAAATAAGGCAACTAGATGTTGTCTGCTTGATGTCGCCTATGAAGGAAGTGCCAGGACTCGTCATCAATTAGATTGGCGGTGGACCATCGTGCTAGTCAAACAAGTGGCTAATGTGCCAATCTTTCTAGAAGTCAAGATCTATCTTGGACAGATCACATGTCAAACAAGGCTAACTATACAAATAGGTTTGCAAATAGAATGTTGATTTTACTTGTTAAAATAGTCAATTAATCAACTAATTAACCTGCATTCTCTCAGTTGTTGGGTTCTTTAGGTTAGGGGTATGGTGTTTCTTTAGGGTTCCAGGGTTACACAATGGGTTTTTGGATCTCTTCAGCTACCAATTTTGGACCACTGTAGGCCCACAAAGAGGGCTTAGGCAACGTGTTTGTCTCTCTAAAGAGGGGCCTGCAACCCAAGATCCTGTCCTTAGGATCATTACCTAGTAAACTATAAAGTAGTAAATCAACATAAAATAATAGAGTATTCGATATCTATCAAGGTATATTACTGACTTAGGGAGGATGGAGGAGTCAGTAATATCACCTTATGACACCTTAAGATCCCAATCTAACAATCACAACCAAGAATAGAGCATGGGAGAGAAACTTGCATTGGCCTAGTTCACACGTAATGATTACTCTAGTTAGAAAGAGATTTTTTAAGGAGTCGTGACTCGACTGTCAAACAATTCGTTTTCACTCTATTAGTGGATAGAAAACAAGCCTAAAATCCATTGAAAAAATCTAAAAAAAATAAGAAGACAATATAAATATATATGTATGTGTGTGTGTGTGTGTGTGTGTGTATGTGTATATATGTGTGTGTGTGTGTGTGTGTGTGTGTGTTGTGTGTGTGTGTGTGTTGTGTGTGTGTGTGTGTGTGTATATATATCTATATATATATATATATATATATATATATATATATATATATATATATATATA
>JAMKQA010070099.1:0-16526 GCA_024699735.1 Posidonia australis | reverse complement strand
GTTCACCGCGGCATTGCAGTGTGGGTGTGGTGACATGGAATCCACACCAGGTACTTGAGGCCAGGTTGATCGCCTGTGGCCAGGGTGATACGACCAGTTATGGAATGGAATGGAAATGTGGATTTGTGTGTGAGAACTAGTTTCTAGCCCGGTTTTGTGGCAAATTGTGCCTATGGGTTTTTAAATAATGTTTTGGGCTAGGAAACTAGAATAAATGATTGATTTTCTCCAGTGTTGAGAATAAAGGCTTTGAAAGAGAATGAGATTTTGAAAGGAAAGAAAAGAAAAGTTTGAAAAGCATTGCTTTACAAGTTTTGAGAATTGCACATAAAGATTTTTGAAAATGATGCTTTCTAGCAAGGTTTTTCTGTGCTTTTAGTGTTGTTTTGGGGCACGTACTGGGTGGCATTCTTGTCACTCAAGCGTGTTTTCTTGTCCCCTTGTTTTCAGGTGCTGTGCTGTAGGAGCAGTCTACTCTGGTGCATCTTCTCGAGCCACACTTGCCGCACACAGGTCTGGGTAGTGAGCTTTATTTGTTTAATATTGCTGCTTAGTTGCTTTTAATTACGTTTGGGTAGTTCTCATACTGTTGTGTAGCACTGGGGTGTTACACCATCCATGCCCAGGGATCCGGCGTGGAGTTGCACCAGAGGGAGGAGGCTATAGCCATGCTAGGATGGCGAAGGTGCAGGATAGGATAAAAACGAAAAGAAATTGGAGTCGCCACCTAGTCTTTTAAGGGAAAGACGAGGAAAACCACACACAAACCATGAAAAGATGATTGCATGAGATGCAAATGAAAAGGTCAGATGTCTGCAAACCAGAGGATGGGTAAGGATTCCTATTACGCATGGGGAAGGTATTAGGCACCCCCGTACACCCAAGAAACTCGGTGTTTCTAGTTCGATTTGCTTGCTAGAGGCTGAATGAATGTTTACTAAACCTAGATTGTGCTCTAATCATGCTAATATGGATACCAAGTCAAGACTAGATGGATATACAAGATGGTATGCAAAAACTACAAAGAAATCCACACGGAATGATGAAATCATGAAACACAATGTGACAAAGAAAATCACATGAAATGACAAGATTTTTGACGAGAATGGCTCAGAAAATCATACAGACCTCAAGAGAATCAAAAATGTAATCGACCCACATCATTAGAATCATAGAAAATACCACAGAAATCAAGATGGAAAAATTACAAAGAAGTTCGCACAAAACTGGCAAATAGTGACACGTGAAGAAAATCAAAGAAAATGACAACATTTTTGGAAAGAAGGCTCTGGAAAACCACACCGACATAAAAAATGTGATAGACTCAAATCATTAGAATCGTAGAAAACATCACGGAAACCCAAACGGGAAAATTGTAAAGAAATCCACGTAAAATAGGCAAACAGCGACATACGAAGAAAATCAAATAAAATGACAGTGTTTTTGGAAAGAATGCTCGGGAAAACCATACCGATATTAAGAAGGTCAAAAGTGGGGCCAACCCAAGTCATAAAAATCAAAAAGAGAAATAATCCACAAGTGGGCCAATGTGGGTCTTTTGGTCAGTTAGTGTATGCCCTCAAGCAATGAAGTCCAAATCAAATAAAAAAATCCAAGAATACAAAATAAAAGGGATCAAATCAAATATCAGGCAAAAGAATCTGAAAACGGGATAAGGAAAATCCATGAAAGAAATACATAAGATGGAGGCTTACTTAAAAAGGGTGGACTGATACGCAAATGTAATGAAAACTATGTACAATGCATGAATATGAACCTAAATGTGTAAAAGGTACTGAGGAATGATTTAGACAAAGGTTATGCATGACTAAGTGTAAAACTAACATGCATGTGCATGAATTGCTGGCACAGGGGCAATTTGGTCATTTCAATGGCCAGATATGATACATGCATATATGGGAATAATGCATGGTCTGAGATATGCCAAGATGTAGGCAAAATGTCAGGAAAATGTTATTTGCAAGCAAACATGAAAAGGACAAGGTCTTAAAAACAATAAAAATGATGTAAACGTAGTAAAGGACAAGTATGCAAAATTCACAAAAAAGGGGGAAAACCTAGATTAAAATGTATACAATGACTTCTATCCTAGTGTGCAAATGATGGATTAAATAAAAATGTGGCACTAGTGTGTGAGAATTGCGCCTTGATAATTTCCCAAAAGTATAGGGTCTAATGTGCAAAATTCACACATAAAGTGCAAATGTGACTAAAATGTGGAATTAAAGATCATTTTACAATGCAAATATGATTTTTAAATGAAATCTATATTTAGGTGCAAAAATAGAAATGCAGTAAGTGGAAAATGTCAATAATAGGTGTGAAAACAATTAAAACCTTAAATGATGGATTTGAAGTTAATCTAAGGGTCTAGATGCAAATTTCCTATACTCACTGACTGTATGCTATGACTCCAGGGACTTACATGCAAAATTTCAGGGCCTAAATGTGATAAAAATTAAACTATTATGATGATCAGTGTGATTATGAAGTCTTTCAGGGTTCATAATGCAAATTTTACAAAGAAAACTCATTTTTAAAAGTTCTCGAGGCTCAGTGCAAAACTTCAGGTACCCAAATGTGATAAAACATGCATGAATACAATAAAGATAGAAAATTAAAATATGTAAGGAGCTACATGCAATTCTTACAGAAACAAAAATTATTTAAAACTACAAGGGCTTAAATATAAAAAAACATGACTAAATGAAATGATTTATGGACCTAAGATTAAAATCCTAAAACTAAAGGACCTAATCTAAAATGCTTCTCTTCGAAGTTCACCGGAGCATCGTCGACGTTCTCACTCCGACATGACCTTCGGCAACGACCTAGCGACGGTGCAACGACTGGAGGGCTCTGGCGATGGCCTAGGAGGCTAGAGGGAAGCACGACAAAGCTTTCTAGAGCTGTGGGTAGGACTAGGGAGGCCTGAAATGCCCTCCCCACCTCTGGCTTCGGCGAGGACCTATCTACGTCGGAGAAGACAATGGTGGAGTGGTTGATGGCATTCCAGAGACAGGAAGGCTGAGGCGCAAGTCAGAGGAGCATCAAGGCGGCACGAGGACGCTCTTGGAGGCAACGGTGAGGTCCGGGGAGTTCTGAGGTGTTCCTCCCACCACTGGCGCTATCGGCAAGAGTTGTAGTGCCGAGGACGGAGCTCTGGAGGCTAAGGCAACAACAGGTCTGCATGGGGGCGTCCATGGCGAGGCGGCGAAGCTTCCTGGCGTGGTCACGAGTGGCGGGAGCATCCGGGGGTCTCTGGTTGATTCCACGGCGAGAGTCGGCGGTTTTAGAGAGACGGCGATGACGTTCCTGGCTGGGGGAGGCCAGAGGATCCTTTCCCGATTGAAGGGAACCTAGGGAGGAAGAGGAGGAAAGAGGGGGAGAGGTTGGAGAGGCCCGTGGAACCTCTCCTGGCCCTAGAGGCCTGTGGCCTCGCCAGTGGTGGTGAACCCACCACCGGAGGAGGGGGAGACAACTGACAAGGGTGGAGATCTCTGGCGAAACATGCCTGAGAGCCTCGATTGATCTAGTGAAACTAAAAGAGGGGGAAAAAAAGGAACTAGATGGAGGATTACCTCACTAGGGGGCTGCTGTCTCTCCTGCGTGACGGGTCGATGGTGGCGCTCCTTGGACGGAGATGCTCTGGTGAGAGAGGCTTGGACGCTCTGGGATGGAGGAGGTGGTCTAAAGGTGTCGTGGATTGTTGGCTCTTTCTGAGGTTCAAGTGCTGCTGGAAGGAGGACTGGTAGAACAGGGCTCGAAGAGGAGGAGGTCCGTCGGCGACTAGGGCTTTCTAAACTCCAGTAAAGCCTCCAGCGACATCCATTCCTCTCTCTAGTGGATGGGCGTTGTTGGATCGGCATGAGCTGAAGGTGGAGCCGACCAGAGATTACAGGAGTCAAGAGATTTGCGCCGAAGATTGCAAAGGTTACTAGGGATCCTCGTTGGAAATCACGGGCTATCGTCGGCAATCAGGGGGCGTAGGAATTATTTTCCTATTTTGCCTAAGTTTTTGATTGAAGGATTAAATAATGTATTGGGCTTGGTTTTGGGCCTGTGAGTGGGCCTCTGATTTGGGTTTTTTTAGGTTTTTGTGTTTTAGGGTTTTAAGGGATTTTATGGTTATTTGTTTTAGGTTTTTAATTAGGTTTTATAATTTTAATTAATTTTTTTATTTTGTGATTTAAGGTTTAATTAATTGGTTTTAAACTAGGTTTTTTTTAGGATTTTAATTATTTTAGGGTGTTTAGGATTTAATTAATTGATTAGGGTTTTTAGGGTTTTATTATTTTGGGGTTCTTAGGATTTAATTAATTGATTAGGTTTTTTAGGGTTTTATTAATTTAGGGTTTTTAGGATTTTAATTATTTTAGGGTTTTTGTGATTTAATTAATTGATTTTAAATTAGGTTTTTTTAGGGTTTTATTATTTTAGGATTTTTTGTGATTTATTTGGATTAAAGTTTTGTGTTTGAGTTTTAATTTAGATTTAATTAGTTTTTACTTGACTTAATTAGGGATTTAGTTTAAATTTTGGTTTAATTGGTTTTTGCTTGATTTTTGCTTAGATTAGGGTTTTTATTTATTTAGATTTAATTTTTAATGGATTTTATTGAGTTTTACTTGATTAGGGTTTTAATTAGGGTTTTTGCTGAATTAATTAGTGTTTTAAATGGTTTACATGTATTTTACTTAATTTTGATTATAATTAGGGTTTTCACTTGAATAATTTGGATTTTAAGTTGATTTAAGTGGATTTTATTTGATCTTAGTTTTAATTGGGGTTTTTATTTGATTAATTTGGATTTTAAATGTTTTAGATGAATTTTGTTTGGTTTTAATTTTGATTAGGTTGGAGTGGACTGGTATGGGCTTGAATGAGCTTGTCTGGGCTTGTGGGTTTAGGTTTTTGATGGAGATAGGGTTTAGGTTTGGTAGTCTCAACCAGAGCATCTTTCCAGAGATGCCTGTAGTCATGTGACTGTAAAATTGGGGTGTCTACAGATACCCCTCCCTGAGCGAGGTCAATGGAATTAAGACCGATGCTCAAGGTTGACAAGACACTCCACCTGAATTAATTTAGGTTTTAAATGGTTTACAGGTATCAACCCGCTCCTAACAATGTGACGATCGTCAACCGAATAGTTTGGGGTATCAGTCCGCTCTTGACAATGTGACAGTCGTCAACTAGATAGTTCGGGGTATCAACCCGCTCCTGAGAATGTGACGGTTGTCAACAGGATAGTTTGGGGTATCAATCCATTCCTGACAATGTGACGGTCATCAACTGGATAATTCAGGGTATGAACCCGCTCCTAACAATGTGACGGCTGTCAATCAGATAGTTCGGAGTATCAGTCCTCTCCTGACAATGTGACGGTCGTCAACTGATTTTTTGGGGTATCAACCTGCTCTTGACAATGTGACGGTTGTCAACCGGATAGGTTAGGGTATCAGCCCGCTCCTGACAATGTAACGGTCGTCAACCGGGTAGTTCGAGGTATCAGCCCGCTCCTAACAATGTGACGGTTGTCAACCGGATAATTTGGAGTATCAGTCCGCTCTTGAGTAAAATAGTGTAAATGGCACCAAGATTCGCCCATTTGGAGCGAATCCAGGATGGGATCATCTAGACCTCACCTGGTCTAGAAGAGGATAGAAATGGCACTTGTTCGACTTGAGCAAGTCCTAGCAAAACAGATTGGGTTCCACCTTACTTGGTACAGAAACCTATGACAACTTTGTTTGTCCAGGCCTAGGCAAGTCGATATTCTCGACTGTTAGCTAGGTAGACCCTAGCACCAAGTCGACAGGCAGCAAAGGGTAGCAGTTTGAAGCAATTGAGCACATGTTATTGCAATGGCAACTTCCTGTCAATCACAATCATCCAAACAAGCTAGGAAATGTGTTCCAATGAACTTATTATAGCAGTCAAATATAATGATGTGATTACACTTATTTCAGCAAACAATGAACAAGTAGCACAACACAAATGTCAAGAGTCTGCATCATCCCTGGACCTCTTAGAGCCTCTAGCTTTTGGAAACAATGTAGGAATTGAAACTGCTCCACAAATCGGCCAAATTTCTTCCGCTTTGGCTTCGAAGTCAGCTGAATAACCCTTCCCTTCTATGACTGTAAGGTCGCTAGATCGGATGGAGCCGATAAGCAGTTGTGATAGTTCTTTGGTCATAGTAAAAGAGCTCAAAGGATACTCCTGGAAGCGAGCTGGCATCGGTCTTTGAGCAAAGGAATCTTGTTGGTAATCAAACTGCCACATCACACGAATTGGATGATGTTCAACACTATCGGTCAGCCTCAGGAGGATGATAAGCTGGATGTTGGTATTATTGAAGAAAGCTTCAAAGTTGTATGTTGCCGAAGGAATGATGTGCCAGGTCACCTTGTCTTCTGTCAAACTCTTTAGTCGCTCATACTCCTTGCGAACTTATGTGAGGTTGCGAGCATGACCACTTTGGCAATAAGATTCAAAGGCTGACCGACGACAGCGTAAGACTTCTACACCTAGATGAGTGGGCAACCATACCTGTACAAAAGCTCTGCAACCATAGAAATGTCAGCACCATTGCAACGACTGATCTAGGGCCTGATAAGTCTCTTCCAGGATAACATAGACCAGGTCTATCTGACGGGTTATCACCGTCAAAGCAATCTCTACAACCTTGATGTTCATGATTGTCCAGCCATGGCTAAACACCAGCTCGCCTAAAAAGCGGACGACGAAACCTCTCAGCCACAGCTCATCGCCCAAGGAGGTGCGCATCTCGATTATCTTGTCAAAGTAAGCCAATTGTAGCATAGGAGATTGCCCATCAGTACAGATTAGTTGACGACCACAATTGCCGGTCGACAGGCCAGTCAGTTCACTCAGCACAAAAGAGTAACCATCGTGCCGCATGAATACAGTGGACCCAAGAAACTTTGGCAAACAGCAAACCTGACGGACCTCCTCCAAAGTAGGAGTTAACTCAATTCTTTTGAAGCGGAATGTGTGGTTTGCAGGCTTCCGGGTGACTACACACAAAAAGTAACTGGAGACCTCCACATTTGCAATGTCTAAGAATTTTGAGGAGATTCCCCAAGCCCGCAACTTGTCACAATCACCATTTGTTAGCTTTCCAATCCACGTCCGGAGAACATCTAAGCAACTCACCGGTACGACCATCGTAGGGAAACCCATGACCAATAGGGGAGCTGCGGCTTCTCTTGATTCAAGTCTGCAAAACATTATTAAAAAATATTTAGAATGACAAATCACTTTGTTCCATGCAACAAATATTTGATACAGTCCAATGCAGATAGAAAAGTCATAAACTATTGTGAAATGCTGAGTCATAGGTCAGTAGCCACACTAAAACGGTGTAACGGAGACTGCCAATTAAAGCTAATATGCTCGCTGCCTGAGTAAGCAAAGTTACCTGCCTGGTGATGAGTTGACGAACTCGTCACTGAATAGTTAGGGTTATCAGCCCTATGATGAGTTGACGGACTTATCGCTGGATAGTTAGGGTCATCAACCTTGTGATGAGGGTTAGTCCTCAGATGTAAGAAACCAACAGCTCGAACCTCCTCTAGTCTTAGAGGAGTCACGAGGAAAAGGGATGGGGGTTGTTCTTAAGATTTAAGAAACCAGCAATTCAGACCTCCTCCGGACTTAGAGGGGTCACGAGAGAAAAGGATAAATGCTACTCCTAAGACTCAAGGAACCAGCGACTTAGATCTCCTCCGAACTCAGAGGGGTCACGAGAGAAAAGGATAAATGCTGGTCCAAGGACTCAAGGAACCAGCGACTTGGATCTCCTCCGAACTCAGAGGGGTCACGAGAGAAAAGGATAATTGTTGGTCTTAGGACTCAAGGAACCAACGACACGGATCTCTTCTGGACTCCGAGGGGTCACGGGAGAAAAGGATAAATGCTGATCCTAGGACTCAAGGAACCAGCGACTCGGATCTCCTCTGGACTTAGAGGGGTCACAAGAGAAAAGGATAAATGCTGGTCCTAGGATTCAAGGAACCAGTGACTCGGACCTCCTTTGGACTTAGAGGGGTTACGAGAGAAAAGGATAAATGCTGCTCCTAGGACTTAAGGAACCAGTGACTTGGATCTCCTCCGGACTGGAAAAAAGAAACGCTCACATAGCACGAGAGTTGGCTTAAAAGACGGTCCCACCATGATCGTCAATTTTTGTAAGAGATCACTTTGTTATGTTTCGCTCCTGATATGACGTGGAAACCCAAGATCTGATGTGAAGTCAAAGTCGTGGGTTCACTGGCTCATCGAATTGATGACTGGATGTCGTTCGATGGCCTCCTTATGCAATGTGGCTCTTTTTTTCCCTTCAAAACAAACAAATCTAGATTAGATCAAGGTGAAGTAAACAAAATCAGAAATAACATGGAAGGACATGACTAAATGAATTGAATACTAACCGGTGGTTTTCCCCGCATGCATATGCTATAGGTTAAATATGAAATGCAATAATGAAATGAAAAACAATAATTGAACAATACGCCCTTCACTCTTGTGTATGAGAGATGGAGTGGAGCAAGTGGAGGCACGAACATAGAGTTGGGACGAAAGAGAACATCAGGAACTCCTTGCAAAAATCAAGCAGGACTTCACAAGGATTTGCTCTCTTTGAATAGAATTCTCTTAAGATGAAAAGGCCTCCCCTGACCTAGGGGTCTTAGGGTCTATTTATAGAAGCCAAGATGTGAAAAATCTCATCAAAATGGATTCTAGAAGCTTTTAAAAGTAAGAAATTCGAAAATAAGATATTTTGATCTCGTCGCCCATGTAGCAAGCGACGCATATGTGTCACCACATAGACAGGCAATGGCCCAAGATATTCTATTTTCCATTGTAGAAAAATAGGTAGAAATATTTTTTTGGGTCTAGTCGCCGCCCATTATGGCACTGAGTTCTAAATATCTCCTCGTTTAAAAATAAAATCCAAAATCGATTTAACAAATATCTTGCAATTGTGAACGACTCATCCTAACCTTTCAAATCCTCTCAAAATCACTAGAATATTCTAGAAGATATTTGAATTCAAAATCAAATTTCAAATTCAAATTCAAAATCAAAATCAAATTTAAAATATAAAATCCCCAATAATTACGAGAATTATGTTACATATTGTAGACACCTCGATTTTACAATCACTTGGTAGCAGGCTCCTCTGGAAAGATGCTTTGGTTGCGACCACCAAACCTAAACCCTAACTCTACCAAAATCCAAACCTACAAACCCACTCAAGCCCAGTCAGGCCCACATAAGCCCACTCTGACTTAATCAAAAGTCAAAACCAAACAAAACTCAATCAAATCATCAAAAAACTAAATTAATAAAATAAAAACCCTAATTAAAACCAAAGTTAAATAAAATCCACTTAAAATCCAAATTAATTAAGTGAAAACCACAATTAAAATCAAAATCAAATAAAATCCATTTAAACCATTCAAAATCCAAATTAATCAAGTGAAAACCCTAATCAAGTAAAACTTAATAAAATCCATTAAAAAATTAAATCTAATTAAAAAAAACCCTAATCCAAATAAAAATCAATGAAGTCAAAATCTAAGTCAAAACCCTAATAAAAAAACCAATTAAACCAAAATTTAAACTAAATCCCTAATTAAGGGACTCTCAGGCCTCTCGCGCCTTAAAACGCCGCTACTGCTCCCTCGATCGCCGACCGCCGCTGTGGAAGCCACTGGAGTTCTTCGGACGCCCCTGCCGCTCACCACCTCCTCCAGAAGTTCCACCCTATCGCCGCGCACCTTGCCAAGCTGCTACACCGCCATTCCAAAGCCTGAAGCACCGCCCCAACCTCCGTCGTAGTCATCTCCGGCCCTAGAGATGGGTAGAACACCCTAGACATCGCAAATCCTCGCTGTCACCTCCAGGAACCTCCTCATGTGGTTCCGATTCTCCTCTGACCTCCTCTCGAGCCTTGTCGTCACCAAAGCACCGCTGCCGCCTCGTCGTCGTCTTCCCCAGCATCGACAGGCCACCTCGCCGGAGCCAGAGGTGGGGAGGGCATCTTAGGCCTCTCCAGTCCTATCCACTGCGCCGTAGAGCTCCACCGTGTCGTCCTCAAGCTTCCCCGACTGTCGCCCACCTTCCTCCGCCACTGCATCGCCGCTGGACTGACACCAAAGCTCACACCAGAGTGGAGACGTCGGTGATCTTCGAATGGGGCTTATTTAGCCTAGGCCCTTTAGTTTTAAATTTTTTTACACTTAGGTCCTCTTTTCATTACTTTTAAGTCCTTTTCTTTATGTTTAAGCCCCTGTAGTTTAAATAACTTTTTATTTCTTTTATTATTCTTGTGCATATTGCATATGACCCTACATGTCTTATTTTCTTTATGACTAGTGCATTAGTATTCATTTTATCACATTTAGGTCCCAGAGATCATATTTTCTTTGCACTTAAGTCCTGAAGATTTGCACTGAGCCCCTAGTACTTTTAAAAATAAACTTTCTTTGTAAAATTTGCATTCTGTATCCTGAAAGACTCCATAATCACTCTGTTCATCATAAAAGTCTATTTTTTATCACATTTAACCCTTGACATTTTGCATGTAAGCACTTGGATTCATCGCATACAATCATTGAGCATAGGAAATTTACATCCAGACCCTTAGACTAACTTCAAATTCATCATTAGGGTTTTAATTATTTTTGCACTCATTTTTGACATTTTCCACTACTTTTATTCATATTTTTGCACCTAAATATAGTTTTCACCCAAAAATCATGTTTCCATTGTAAATGGATCTCTAATTTCACATTTTAGTTACATTTGTACTTTATATGTGCATTTTGCACATTAGACCCTGAATTTTAAGGAAATTACTAAGGTGCAATTTTCACACATCCCAGTGCTACATTTTATTTTAATCCATCATCTCCCACTAAGATAGAGGTCAGTGAATATATTTTAATCCAGGTTTTCCCCTTTTTTGTGAATTTTGCATTTTGGTCCTTGTACTTGTACTTGTCCTTTATCGTGTTTACATCATTTTTCTTGTTTTTAAGACCTTGTCCTTTACATGTTTTCTTGCAAATAACATTTCCCTGACATTTTGCATATATCTTGCATGCATTAGACCATGCATCATCCACATACCTACATTTATCACATCTAGCCACAGAAATGACCTAATTGCCCCTATGCCACCAATTCATGCACATGCATGTTAGTTCTTGCATTAAGTCATGCATAATCTTTGTCTAAGTCATTCCTCAGCATCTTTTACACATTTAGGCCTATTTTCATGCATTCTACATAGTGTTTCATCACATTTGCAAATCATCTCATCCTTTTCGAGCAAGTCTGCACCCCATGTGGTTTTCCGTAGATTTTTCCTTATTTCGTTTCAAAATCCTTCACCCGACATTCAATTTGATTTCCTTTACTCCTACATTTTGGATTTTTTGATTTAATTTGGATTTCATTGTCCAAGGGCATACACTAACTGACCTAAAGGCCCACATTGGCCCACCTACAGATTATTTCTCCCTTTTGATTTTTATGACATTTTCCATGATTCCGATAACTTACGTTGACCCCACTCTTGACCTTTTTGATATCAATATGGTTTACCAAAGCATTCTTTCCAAAAACACTGTCGTTTTATATGATTTTCTTCATGCGTCGCCATTTGCCTGTTTTATGTGGACTTCTTTGCAATTTTTCCATCTTAGTTTCCACGATGTTTTCTACGATTCTGATGATTTGGGTTTATCGCATTTTTGATTCTCTTCAGGTCGATGTGATTTTCTGAGCCATTCTCTCCAAAAACTTCATCATCTCATGTAATTTTCTTTATCACGTCGTGTTTCATGATTTCATAATTTCGTGTGAATTTCTTCGGAGCTTTCGTGTACCATCTTGCACATCCATCTAATCATGTCTTGGCAGTCATATTAGCATGATTAAGGGACAATCTAGGTTCAGCAAGCATTCATTCATCCTTTAGCAAGCGAATTGGACTAGAAAGACTGAGTTTCTCGGGCGTACGGGGGTGCCAAACACCTTCTCCGTGCGTAATAGGAATCCTTACCCATCCTCTAGTTTGTAGACATCTGGCCTTTTCATTTCCATCACATGCATTCATCTTTTTGTGGTTTGGTTGTGGTTTTCCTCGTTTTTCCCTTAAAAGACTAGGTAGCGACTCCATTCTTTTCCTTTTTATCCTATCTTGCGCCTTCGTCATCTTGGCATGGCTGTGGCCTCCTCCCTCAGGCGCAACTCCGCGTCGATCCCCGAGTGGGCATGGTCACACATATATCTATAACAAATTCCAGTCTCGTAATTACATAAATATTTCGAAATCAAACACATGTTGAAATTATCTTTTTTAAATTATAGATAATTCTAGCATTAAAAAGTAATAATTAATATCATATCTTGTTTTAAATCATGATAAAAATATATGATATTAATCCAAACGTCATCCATTATTCTAGAAGTTCCTAGAATTATCTGGCATTAATAAAGATTCATATGATATTCCATAAATATATAAGTACTTAGAAAATCCTAAAAATTAGAATAATCATGGGAAAAATCATGATAATACTTACAAATATCCCATATATTATATTGAAGCCCAAGATGACAAGTTGTTACGAGAGGAAGACCTAGGATGCCAGATGCCTGCTGAGATAGTGCCAGAAACTAGTCGCCTATATTAGAGGCGACGAGATGTGTCGCCTACTCAAGTGGCGTTTAGACTAGTTGCCTATCTCGAAGGTGCCATCTGGTCTTTTGCACTTTATCCCTTGTGTTTTACGTTAATTCCACAAAGATTCCTTAAAAGTCCAGAAAATACTCAGAAATCGCATGAAGTCATAAAAACATCTTCTTTAAGCTCAAGGTACTCAAATCTATCACCAATTTGAGTAAGGTGAGAGTGTTAGCCCTGCCCCAACTGACGGCTAAACTAAAAATGTTCAAGGGACTCAAACCTACCATCAACTTGAGCGGGTTAGCTCTGCCACAGCTAACAACCTTGAACCAAGTAAAATCAAGAATGTTTTTAAGAAAAATCATGAAACTTCTAGAAAATAAGTTAAAGATCCGCAGTCCTGTGATCTAAGGTACCTCAAAGGTTCTTATCCTAGATGACTTTGGGAAATGTAAAAATGGCGTATGTACAGTGTCAAGCAACTAAAGACATAATTTCAAAAAATTAAGATCCCAAAATATCCTCTTGCAAATCTATTAGCAAATAACAACCAAATCACTGATTTAAAATCATCTTCATAATAGAAAGATTTTAAATAAATTTCAAATTTAATTTATACTTAAAAATTTCAATAATTTTCTAGAATTATTTAGCATTTATATGATATGCATATCTATTTAAATATTAGACATTTATAGAAATTATAATAATTATGGAAAAAAATATGGTAATGTTTATAAATATCCCATATGTCATATTAATGCCCAGGATGACATTACGTGGAGAGAGAAACTCAGAATTCTCGTTGCATAGATATGTGGCGCTTAGATATCCCATCGCCTGCTCAAACAGCGACGAGACATGTCGCTTGGCAACACCCTAGTCTTTTAAGTTTTACCTCCTGCCTTTTATCTTATTTCACAGAGATATCTTAAAAGTATGGAAATACTTCAGAAATCTCATAAAATCATAAAAACATCTTACTTAAGATAAACATACTCAAATCTGCCACTAATGTGAGTATAGCAGGAGCATCAGCTCTACCACAGTTAATGACTCTCACCAAAAATGTTCAAGGGGCTCGAACCTACCACTAGTTTAGGCATGTTAACTCTACCACAGCTAACAATCTGGAAGCAAGTAAAATCATAAATTTTTTCAAAGAAATCATGAAATGTTTGGAAAATATGTTATAGATCCTTAGCCATGTGATTTGAGGCACCTCAAAGGTTCCTATCCTAGATAGACTCTGGGAAATGCAAAAATAGGATATCTACACTTTACTCGTCGACTTGTGTTAAAATCAGAGATGATGACACACTGGAGATTAAGTAGAGCTTGGTTGATAAAGTACCTACTAGAGAAGTATATGTGGAAAAATCAGATTTGGATTATGAAACTTTATCTCAAGCACATTTTGCACATTTTACCACAACCTTCACTCAAATATTGAACTTCAATGTTGATTCAATCGAATTTAACAATCCCAAGCATAGCATGACTGTTAATCCAAGCTTTATTCAATGTATTCCAGGATTTGAAACTAGAGGATTGCAATGTCTTCATGGACAATGGTAAATGTGCTTTTTTTGTAAATAAATAAATGATCATCTATTTCTTTGAAGTTAACATATGTCATTAATTTTATTAAGGTTCCAAATCAATGGAGTGCATTCTCTCCATACCATCACAATGTGCATTCATCTACATATGAAATTGGTGGGTCCTCAAGTCATGCCTCTCCTCAACCAAACTTGGACTTGTCATTATATCATCATGCTCCTTCTCAATCGAACTTGGACTTACCATCATATCATGTGCAAGACAACATAGAGCAACATGGTATGAAAAATGATGCAAGGGATTTCGGATTGAAAGATGAATTTTGAAGTGCTGAAGACCAACTGTAAAGCCCCAATCTCGGGTACGCTACCAAAACACAGTATCAAGCATGATTACACTAATTACAGAAACAACAAATAACTGTAACTAAGGCTCACCTTCAAGATCACAATGTGCGGCTAGAAGCTCCAACTCCTACACTGGAACTCGGCTACATGCGGTCTGCACCTAAAAACCAAATAGCACGCGTGATTGACATCTAAGTCACCCAGTACGCGCCCCAAAACATACAAACCACAAAACCTCGGCAAAACCATAAATCTCATTTTTTTCAAAACTTTGTTTTCTCTTTTTTAAAATCATCCTTTCTTTATTAGACAATTACTTGGGAATTCAATCCCAATCCATGCTTTTTCAAAAGCCATGTTTCCTTTTCTTTTCTCAAAACATTTGGAACTTCATTCCAAAACCACTTTTTCTTTCAAAACATTCCTTTACATTTCTTTCAAAAACCTTTGGAATTCATTTTCCAAAACATTTCCCTTTTCAATATTTGGGATTTCTTCCCAAAACACATTTCCAAATTCACATTTCTGACCAGATCCAGCCTAAAACACAATGGCCCATTAGGCTCAAAACCAAATCATAAACACTGGCTGACAACTGGTTAAAACATCATCATTTCTTTTCAGGATTTTTAGGACCATTTCATCAATCCAATCCTGACCAAATCACATTTCTCTTTCTTTATTCATTTCCACTTTTCTTTACTGTTGTTACCTTGATCAGGGGTAACCAGGCACACAAGCAATAGGCGAGGACTTCCTTCCCCTACCTTCCTGCACTGCCGCGATGAAATTCCCCGTGCGGGATGTCACCACCCCGACCAACCGGCCTCAATTTCTTTTTCATAAGTGCACGGGGATACGTCTCTGTCTGACGCCCCAGTCGGTGACCCGAACAACTAAGTCCAATGACCCAGGCTCAGCATACACCGTCGGTAACCCAAACAACTATGCTCAAAAGCCTAGGCTCAGCCTACACCGCTACGAGCTTGGTGACCCGAACAACTAGGTACAACGACCCAGTCTCCACCTACACCGTCGGTGACCCGAACAACTAGGTATGAAAACCCAGGCTCAGCCTACACCGCTATAAGCTCGGCAACCACATTATCAGTGCTCCATTTCAAAACCATTTTCCATTTCATTCCATTCTTTTCGTTGCACGACTTTGTCTCCTTGCAACACTCGACCCTCCACTGGAGTCCCAACTCAAATCATTAAAACCATACTTTAAAATCATAAATTGGGTCTCATGCCCAAAACCATATAAAACTATCTTTTCATTTATTTATAGGGTCTCAAACCCAAAATCTCACCCAAATCCATTTGTTTGGGTCCCACATTATTACATGGGGAAACATCATCAACACATGCTCAAAATACCATTTATCCTCTATTCAAAACCACATTCATGCATACTAGACTCAAGGCAAAAACGGCAGACCGAATCACCAGTTCGGCATATCGAAATTCCCTAGTTCAGTATGCCGAACATTTTTGGTATACCGAAATCCCCTGAATTGGTCGATCGGGTGTTTTTGGTCTACCGATATCAAGTATATGGCTTAATCTGTCAGGATTCCGGCATACCGAATAAATTTGGCATACTGAATTCCTCACAAACAGGGCACACCCCTATTCGCAGCGGTGGAATTCGCCCAAAGTGGGAGTCCCGATCAGACCCCCCAAACATACACCATAAATTACAAGTAAATCACAGGGTGTAGACTCTCGAGTCTACTTCAAAACCCCATAATCCATTCATGATTCCATCAACCATACAAGGAGATATAAATTCGCAAGGGAAACATGCTCAGAGTTAAACCTTAAAACATTTAGGGCATATCTACCCAAAACTCACGAAATTCACA
>JAMKQA010070098.1:0-11979 GCA_024699735.1 Posidonia australis | reverse complement strand
GGAAGTGGAGTTTGTGATTGATTTGGTACCAGGATCAGGTCCTATTTCCAAAGCTCCGTACAGGATGGCACCTGCTGAGTTAAGGGAGCTCCGGAATCAGCTGCAAGAACTGATGGATAAGGGATTCATTCGTCCCAGTGTTTCAACTTGGGGAGCACCAGTTCTGTTTGTGAAGAAGAAGGATGGTCCACTTCGACTTTGTATAGATTACCGAATGTTGAACCAAATCACTGTCAAGAACAATTATCCACTACCCAGGATCAACGATTTGTTCGATCAGTTGTCGGGAACATCGGTGTTTTCCAAGATAGATTGGAGATCTGGATACCATCAGTTGAAGATTATTGAGCCAGATGTACAGAAGACAACCTTTTGCACCCGTGATGGGCATTATGAGTTTTTGGTTATGCCATTCAGGTTGACGAATGCTCCGACTACCTTTATGGACCTGATGAATAGAGTGTTCAGGCCCTATTGGGACCAATTTGTGGTCATCTTTGTGGATGATGTTCTAGTGTATTCTTCGGATGTTCAGACCCACTGGAGGCACTTGAGGATCATACTGGAGACATTGAGGCAACATCAGCTTTATGCCAAGTTCTCCAAGTGCGAGTTTTGGCTGGAAGATGTGTCTTTCCTTGGTCACATTATTTTAGGAGAAGGCATCAAGGTAGATCTACCCAAAGTGGAAGGTTTGAGCAGCTAGGCCAGACCGAATATAGTAACTGAGATTAGAAGTTTTCTCAGCCTGGCAGGATATTATAGGAGATTCATTCAAGATTTCTCCAAGATTGCTGCACCATTGACCAGACTTACCAAGAAAGAAGTGCACTCTACCTGGGATTGGCAATGAGAGGAGAGCTTTAATGAGTTGAAAGCACGTCTGGTGTTAGCCCCAGTATTGACTTTTCCCTCTAGGAGTGGCAGTTTTACAGTCTACAGTGATGCCTGTGGGACTGGTTTGGGGTGTGTGTTGATGCAGCATGGTAGGGTGGTGGTGTATGCCTCGGGCCAATTGAAAGATCATGAGAAGAGTTATCCCACCCATGATTTAGAGATGGCAGTAGTTGTGTTCTCTTTGAAGAGTTGGAGGCATTATTTATATGGCGAACAGTTTGAGGTGTACACAGATCACAAGAGTCTGAAGTACATCATTACTCAGAAGAATTTAAACCTGAGACAGAGGCGCTGGGTGGAATATATTAAGGATTATGATTTCAGTTTGTCCTACCACCCAAGGAAGGCAAATGTGGTTGCAGATGCTCTAAGTAGGAGCACTCATGTCATGCCAGTCTGATGATCCATGATTGGAAATTATTAGAGGACCTAGTGGAGTGCAAGCCTCGGAGATAGTCTCAGGGACCCACCAGAGTAGTGCTGGCTAATTTGTCTGTTCGCTCAAGGATGATCGAGGCGATTGTCACAGCTCAGCAATATGATTCTTTTGTGTCAGATATCTGGAGGAAGCTGGAAGCTGGTAATGCCCCTCATTTTTCAGTAGGGGTTGATGGTGGGTTGAGGTACGACTTGAGATTGTATGTGCCACAGATAGAGGAAATCAAGAATAGTTTGTTGGATGAAGCCCACTGCTCCAGATACTCTATTCATCCAGGAAGCACCAAGATGTTTAAAGACCTAAAGAGGAAATTCTTGGTAGCCTGGGATGAAGAGAGGGATTGCTGAGTATGTGGCAAAGTGTGCAACCTACCAGATGGTGAAGATAGAGCACCAAAAGCTCAGAGGGACTTTGCATCCTCTTAACGTTCGAGTGTGGAAATGGAAAAATGTGTCGATGGACTTTGTGACGGGTTTCCCACAAACCCGAAGGAAGAATGATATTGTGTGGGTGATAGTGGATCACCTTACAAAATCGGCACATTTCTTGCCAATAATGGTGAATCTTCCTTTGGCAACACTAGCAGAGTTGTATGTGGCTGAGATTGTGAGATTGCATGGTGTCCTAGTGTTTGTTGTGTTTGACAGAGACATGAGTTTTACATTGAGATTCTAGGGAGCTCTGCAGGAGGCTTTTGGCATAGTGTTGAATTTTAGCACTGCTTTTCACCCCTAGACGGATGGCCAGACAGAGAGGACCATCCAAACACTAGAGGACATGCTGAGGGCCTGCGCCTTGGACTTTGGTGGTAGCTGTGAGGATCATTTACCTCTGATTGAGTTTGCATATAACAACAGTTACCACGCTAGTATTGGTATGGCATCATACGAGGCATGTATGGCAGACCCTACAGGACACCCACTTGCTGGAGTGAGGTGGGTGAGAGACAGTTGGTTGGGCCCGAGATCGTACAGCAGTTTGAGGGCAAGGTGGATTTGATCAAGAAGAAGTTGTTGTCTGCCTAGAGCCAACAGAAGAGTTATACTGATAGGAGGCGGAGACCTCTGGAATTCGAGGTAGGAGACTTTGTATTCCTGAGGGTGTCACCAACCAAGCGGGTGATGCGGTTTGGTAAGAAAGGCAAGTTGAGCCTAAGATATATCGGACCGTATCAAATTACCAAGAGGGTTGGTGAGGTGGCATACAGACTAGATCTGCCTCTAGAGTTGGCGGATGTACACAACACCTTCCATGTGTCTATATTGAGGAAGTATTTGGCTGATTCGTCCAAGGTGATACCAGTGCAGCCAAAGGAGCTATGGGAGGACTTGTCCGTAGTTGAACATGCATTTCAGATACTGGACAGGAAAGATCAAGTCCTCAGGAATAAAGTGATTCCATTGGTGTTAGTTCAGTGGTAACACCATGGTACAGGGGGAGGCTACTTGGGAGTGCGAGATAGACATCCAGAGACAGTACCCCTACATGTTTTATTAGAGCTGAATTTCGAGGACGAAATTCGTTTAAGGGGGTATGATGTGACATCTGGGCCTGATTATCCATTTTTACTTATTAACCATGTAATTAATTACATTATTGCATAAATGGTTTATTAATGGATAATCTGTTATTTCTTGGATGTGTGAGTTCGTGGTTGGCTCGTTGTGCTCTTGCTTGTGATTTAGGACCAATGTGGAGTCTGATTTGAGGATACACAGTCGCCTCGATTCGCATGCCCGTTCCTTCCTCTTTTCTTTCTTTCTTTTTCTCCTTCTCTCACTCACGAGCTCACCACACACCCGTCTTCTTTCCTTTCACCCTCCACCAGCCCGTGCCACCACCACCCAACGACCCGTGCCTCGCCGTCACCTCTGATGTGATGGGTGGATGTCATGATGCAGGAGGTGGAGGGGATAAGAGAGGCAAAGGCGAGAGGAAGAAGGTGAGTTGCGACGCGAGGAGGAAGAGGGAGAGGAAGAACGACGTGTGCGCAACCGAGGAGGAGGTGGTGGCTGTCCGTGTGGTCCGCCGGCAGGAGAGGCTTCGCTAGGGCGCGAGGAGGCTCGCCAGAGAGCAGGAGGAATTACCGAGGCGCCATCGGCGGTACGCGGCCTTATCCCTACCTCATTTACAAGTTTCCTGTTGATTATGCCTAAAGCATGACAAATCGAGGAAAATGCATGCAAATTGTAAAAAAAAAAAGGAAAATGATGAGAATGAGTTGTATTGCATGAAAATATAGATATCATACGTTTAGGATGAAGATATGCGGAATTGAATTTGATTTGGGGGTGTAAGCTACAATAGGTTTCATTGAGCTTTTCCCCATTGTGATTTTCGTATGAATCACATAGTTGATGGATTAAGGAATGGATTGGGGAGTTTGAAGTAGACTCAAGGGTCTACACCACATGATTTATTGATGATTTATGATGTGTGTCTGGGGGATCCGAACGGGACTCCCAGATTGGGCATCTTTCGCCGCCTAAACAGGGGTGTGCCCTGTCTACGAGGAATTCGGTATGCCGAAATCCTAACAGATTAAGTCAAGATTGCAAGTTTCGGTAGACCGAAATATCTCGGTCAACCAAAACAGGAGGTTTCGGTACACCGAAAATGTTCGGTATACCGAATCAGGGAATTTCGGTATGGCGAACTTGGTTCCGGTCTGTCGTTTTACCCTGGCCTTGATATGTGCGGACATGAAATTAATTGAATGATAAATGGTTTTAGAAGGTATGTTGAGTATATGTAAGTGAAGTTTTTCCCATGTAATGACATAGAGGAATGTGGAACCCAAATAAATAAATTTGGGCATGGTTTTGGGTTTTGATCTCATAAATGAATAAAAAGGATGATTTTGTGTGGTTTTTGGACATGAGACCCAATTTATGACTTTAAGCATGAAAATAGAATCCTGCAATGGAAAAGAATGAAATGGTAAATAGTTTTGAAAAGAAAGGCTTAAAGAGTTTTGAAATGGAACACTAATGATGTGTTAAGGAACCATGGGGGTTGGTGTCGACAACGTGGTAGGACTATGAGGCTCCAATGAAACTAGTTGCCAGACACGATTGTGGTTTTCGAGCTCGTGATGGTGTCGACTGAGCCTAGGTTATTGAACATAGTTGTTCGGGTCACCGACCGCGTATGCTGAGCCAGGGTTATTGGACCTAGTTGTTCGGGTTACCGATGGGGCATCAGACAAAGATGTATCCCTATGCAAACATGAAGAAGAAATTGAGGCCAGTTTGCTGGGACGGTGGCATCCCCGCCACACGGGGAATTTCACCACGGCAGTGCAGGAAGGTAGGGGAAAGGATGTCCTCGCCTACTGCTTGTGCACCTAGTTACCCCTGATCAAGGTAACTACAGTAAAGAAAAGTGGAAATGAATAAGACGGAATGTGATTTGAGAAATGTGATAGAAATATGGTTTGACTAGGATTGAACTTATAAAATAGTCCTAAAATCCTGAAATGGAATAATGATGATGTTTTAACCAGTTGCCAGCCAATATTTATGATTTTGTTTTGAGTCCTAGAGGCATTGTGTTTTTGGCTGGATCTGGTCAGAAATGTGAATTTGAAAGTGTGATTTTGGGAAGAAATCGCAAGTATTGAAAAAGGATATGATTTGGAAAATGAATTCCAAAGGTCTTAAAAGGAAATGAAAAATGTGTGTTTCTGAAAGAGAATGTGGTTTTAGAATAAATTTCCAAATGTTTTGAAATGGAAAGAAAGATGGGTTTGAAAAGAGTTGGGACTTGGGTTCTGGATCCCAAGTGATTTCAAACAGTAAAGAAAAGTGAATGAGGTTTCAAATAAAAAAGAGAAAAGAGGATTTCTGAAAGAAAACCAAGCTTCGAAAATTAAAGAGATGAGTTTTAATGGTTTTGCCGTGATTTTGTGGTTTGTGTGTTTGGGCTGCATACTGGGTGACTTAGATGTCATTCACGCGTGCTTGTTTGGTTTTTAGGTGCAGACCGCGTGCAGCCGAGTTCCGGTGCAGGAGTCGGAGCTTCTAGGCACATGTTGAGATCCTGAAGGTGTACCTTAGTTACAATTATTTAATGTTTCTGTAATTAGTGTAATTATGCTTTTGATACTATTTTTTGGTAGCGTACTCGGGATCGGGGCATTACAGTTATACCATATATGATATATATATGATATATATACATATATGATATATCATATATTTAAGTGCTTGGAAAATCATAGTAATATTAATATTTATGGTAAAACATTATAATAATTTATAAATATCCCATCTATTATATTACAGCCTAGAATGACGAAATATGTTGAGAGAGAATCCCAGGATACTCATCACTTGTCTATGTGGTGACGACACTTTTTTGTGGCCTCGAGTTCCATCACCTCTCAAATAGGCAGCTAGCTAGGTTTTTTGTAATTTTACCCCTGTCTTTTATCTTAGCCCGTAGAGATACATCAAATGTCTAGAAATACTTTTGAAATTCTATAAAATCATAAAAACATCTTCTTTCAGCTCAAAATACTCAAATTTGCCACTAATTTGAGAAGGTAGGAGTGCCAACTCTGCCACAGTTGACTACTTTGCTCCAGAAAATGTTCAAAGGACTCAAACTTGCCACTAATTCGAGTGTGTTAGCTCTTCTACAGCTATGAACCTTGAATCAAGTAAAATCAAAATGTTTTTAAGACATCATGAAAAAATCTGGAAAATATGTTATATATCCTTAACCATGTTATCTATAATAGCATGTCCAAGCAATGAATCGAATGGAAATGCAAAAATGGGATATCTACAGTAACATGTCCAAGTAATGAACTGGAGTGACCAAAGTAAGGTACCCTTTTTTGAGAAAAGCCAAGCAACTGATGGAATGTCACAAGATCACGAACTAAAATGGAAGCAAAGTATAGATCTTGGAAGGCTTCAAATTCAGCAAGGCAATCAACCACTTACCATGAGGAGAGTTTGTCAGAGAATCAAGGAAGGGAGTCGTTGGTGTCATTGACATGCTATGGAAGCCAAGAGTGAGGGCTAGCAACTATGTGGAAGCTTGTGGGCACAACGTGGAGACAGCTCATCACAATGGTGGAAGCCCCGACCCTATTATTCAGGCGGCAACTTGAATCACCAGATGTCCTAATGCAACCCTGTGCCGATACCATCGGCCAGCTGCACGAGTTAGATTTGCAGAAAATTCATTAAATTTAAAAGCACTTTGATTTCTTGCCTTGCCCCACCAGTGCATGTTGAAACGTAACCTATTAGAGATATGCTGGGCACACACACAGAATAACTGCCAACATGCACACATTTACCGGGAAGAGAATCATCACATTAACAGGCTGTCAAACTTCTGCCAAATATCCTAACATTGTCCATAGTTACAAGTTTGTTATGAAATAAAAGGGGGCAAAATTAAACAATAGTAAACAGTAGCTCTCAGCAGCCTAACCCTCTTTAGAGTTGCCCTCCTTACCTCTCCAGATAGCCTATATAATCTGGTGGTTGGCCTTACGGTGCATCCTCCTGGTAGTCCTTACATAAGTAGCTTGAGCACAGGAAGGTCTGGGAGTAGAGCTAGAGGCACCAATTGCATCCTCACCACCCGAATGGTCCTCCTTATGTAGTGCAATGCTGAACTTTCCATTGTCCCCTGTCACCACGTCAGCTCGAGGACCCACGCCCTGAAAATCAGGCGAACAAGTCAAGAACAGGCATTTTCAAGCATTCAAATGGTTATAAACTTAGAAAATAAGCAGTTTATTTGCAAAAAAGACTGAGTTAAAAGGAATATCACTAAGAAGGCCTCCTACCATGCTTGAAGAAGCAAAAAATTATTAGATCAAAGATGATGGCCTAGACAAAGCAAAGGAGCAGTTACAGGTTACACTAAGAAAGTAACATGCATTCCTTGGCCCATTGCATCTAGGCATACCAATCATCTAATTTGTACCAAAACCTCTATGAACAGTCTTAAGCGGCATGTCAGAATCAGGTATATCAGAATAAAAGTAGATAGATCTAGCTACACGGAAAAGTAGTTACCTAAGCCTAGTCCTTGGAGAACCACATCTCCCTCTGTTACTCCCTAAATTCCTCATCAAACAAGTACGATTTTCCCATCTGCTCAAATTAGTTGAGATACTTGTCGTCGTCAACCGAGTGAAAGGTATACTAGCTCCAGGCGGTGAGTGTAGCAGTAGTAGTTGACCACGCTATTGCACTAGTGGAAGCTCGAGACTCCATGTCACCAGGAGGAGGGAGAGGAATGAAGAATTCATTTGCATATCGGTGGCAAACGTGCCTAGGGTGATAGTAAGTGTAGCTTTTCAAGTAGTAAAATTTCACCTACTTCCAGTAGAGTGCCTGTGTAGAAGACAGTGGAGTCCAATCAACCTACTCGTATCACTTAAAGGGCCGTAGGTCCACCTGAAACATAGAAACAAGCAATGAGTGTTAGAATAGTGGATTTTCAAATATATTCAACAAGCAAGAAGCAAATGAAATGCAGACTTATGTCATCGATGTTCAAAAGATCAAGAAGATAGCAGTATGCCTCGTAGCTATACACATCCGAGGTTGTCTGGTGGTCGGGCTCGCACCACTGCTAAGGAGGAGGCAGTAGGTCTAATCGGAGGTGACAGGAATAATGGCCCCACTCTACGTGCTCCATCCACCAATACTACAAGGACACGTAAATTAGAAAGCCAGTAAATGCATCTGAATGGCAATCAAAGGGATAGAACAAATGCCAATACTCACTGTTAGAAGTGGGTACAACCCAACATGGGAGCGGAGGTTCTTGCGGACCACATCGTTCAGCCTGCATAGTAGATACGTGTAGTTGGCTCTGCCCCAGTTGTATTGATCCAACTAGTTTACATCAGCTAGATAAATGAGCCAGTCTGCCGCTACATAGTATCATGAGGTATCGTAGAAAATCAGTCCAATTAGCTCAAGGACAAAGTAGTGGAGTACAAATTTGGCCGCTCGAGATTCTGGAACTAGATCCGGCCAAATTTTCGTCCACTCCCACAACCAATTATAGCAAAAGTAGTACGAGTCGTGGGTTAGTGGTGAGCGCTCTCGACCCAAAAGCCTCGAAATCTTGGAGAAGCCTTGTGTAGCCTTCCCCATAATAGGCTCACCGTCAAAACTCAACTAAGTCAGCAGCGTCCAATGATCTGGCAAGTTGGCCATCTTGCTGAACGAAAAGTGGAAAGTATGCTTCTCGTGACGCCACCTCTCCACCAAAGCCCGGAAAAACTGATAGTACCCTTGAATGGCACGGGTTTAAAGTAGACTCCCAAAGGGGCCGTGGTGCAGTAAGAAGTCTCTTAAGAAGCCTAGAAGGCACTCAAAGTGCAAGAGCAAGGGTGCCTACTGACACCACATGGCTGGGCCAGTATTGCCTGCCTATCAAGCAGCAAGAAAGAAATCAAAATTAAATGAGCACCTGGGCAAGCTTTTTGAAATGAAAGACTAGGGATGTAAAAGGGTATGTACCTCAAACCTCATTGTGTTGCTAATATGGGAACTGCTAAACAGGTGCCCCCTAAATTGACCTTACTCCTGCAAAGTTCAAAAATAGCAGGTCAGTCGTTAGTGAGATAGGGGAACTCAGAAGAAATAACCTAAACATAGCACTTACCTCCATGAGAACATCAAAGTCTACACTATCATATGATCCTCCTAGCGCTTGCGTAGGAGGTGCCACTCTCAAATTGGCCTCGGGACTCTGGAACTGCGAGCTAGAGGCAGTTGTGCTCACCTTGGGAAGCTTATACTCAGGGTTAGACTGTAAACAGAAGATTGTGTTCAACTTGATTCAATTTTAAATGAACTAGTTTTAACATAAATGACTGCATATTTCATAAATTTTTGCCCGAACAGAGTGTTTGCCACCAAGTGGGGTCCCCTAAGGTAGAATACTAGTCAACATGTATTTTGTTTAACCAAGCAACATTTTGCATTAAGATAGGTTGTATTCCAAGTCATATTAAAAAACCAGTTTTAATTTGTTTTGCTGGAAAAGACCAGAATCGGATTAGCAGTGCAGAGTTAAGCAGATTCAAGTAAACAGAAGTACGGGAAAATCCAAATCAGTGGGTCATGTCCCAGTTACGCTATGTTGTACATACTTAGTAACATTTTTTGGTCAAGACACAACTAAAAGCACGAAACATTCTGGTCATCGAGAAGTTCATTATGCATGGTAATAGTTTAGTAAAATCATGCTAAAGTTGAATAGGAGCACGTCATTCTACAGAAATTCAATGGCTCTAAAGGCATTTTCTATATTGGCATTTTACGTTATTGTGGCATTTTTGTGATGGACATTTTACATAGTATTGAGATAGTCAGCTATGTGGGCATTCTTTCTTGTATTGGGCATGTTCTATGTTGGCAAATTAGGCCTGAGATTTAATCTGAAATTCCAGTTAAATTTATTTAAGGTTTTATAGGCATTTCCTATTATTAGCATTTCTTCTATAATGGTGGCATGTTCCATTGGCAAAAATGATGATAAATTCATTACGTAAACTTCCAGTAAATTTTCAGGGCATTTACAAGGAACTGAGCCCATCTATGGCCATTCCAGGAGACCGTCGCCAGCCTGCAACTACCAGCATGGCTTGCCCATCGACGCCGACATCGACCAATAGTGTCTACTCAACCAGACCTTGTCTTAGAAGTTGCCTAGGATGCCGACCAGATCCCCCGATGGCCTGCCACCAACCTACTCCGGCGAGACACGCCACCAGCCATTCACAGGCACCCCTTTTATTGAACAAGGGGGAAAGGCTGTGTTCGAGCTTGGGCGTGAGGAGGAAGGGCCGAGTAGGGGAGGAGGAAGAAGAAGCAAAAAATGGAAAATTGAAGGAAGGAAAGAGCAGGTCGTATACCAACTTTCTTGGTTGCCAGAGCAGCTGCCAATCTCTCCTCAATGCCGGGATGCACGTCATAGGTGCACAGTGGTGATGCAGCTCAATCACACCCCAAGCATCACCACCATCCAAGCCCTAGCCACCAGCCAGTCGAGCATGAGAGGAGAAGAATATGAGAGGTTAGTAAGGAAGGAGGAGGAAGAGACGGGTGAGAAGGAGAAATATAAAGTTTTAAATGAAGACCTTATTTCATTTTTCATAACCACGAGAAATCACGACAACTGGGAAGTTATTTTGAAAAGGTCAAACCAACTACGAAGCATTCAATGCTCCCAGTTGTAACTTCCAGTGGGGCTTAGAAAATTTTTAAAAAATTTACAGCATAACGGATAGCTTATGCATTAGTTTTGGATTAAAATGCAATTTTCCTAAAAAAAATTGTGAAGTTGTCCTAAAAGTCCACAAAGTCACATCGATGTCCGCATAGCCTACAAGACTCTCGACAAGTTCTCTACATCAGAAAGCATTGCTAGAATCAGCCTACATGAGCAGTTTTGCTAAATCTTTTGATAGTTTTTTGAAATTACAAATAGATCCCTAGCATTATCCAAAGGTTAGAGTCATCCCAAGACAGCTTGCTTGTGCACATATACCCTAGGAAATCTGTTAATGCATTGAAAACTATAAAATTTACAAAAGGCCTTTGAGCTTTTATCCCTCATTAAACCTCAACACAATCCTCCCAGGGATGTAAAAATCACTTTGAAGCACTAAAATAGGGTATAGACATTCGTCATGAGCGAGTGAATGATTCAAAGAAATAACTCTTGGAGAATTGCAGAGAAGCCTTTATAAATTTCCAAAATTGCACTTAAGCCATAAACGTTTGCCAAAGCGACTCCCAGGACTTCAAAAGTGTCTGAGGGAAGTCCAAGGTAATCATTTGACACTGTAGAGCTATAGTTGCCTTTGTGTATGCTCGATGAAAGCCAATGCAATGAAAATTACAATAATGTCCTTCTTGCACCTTCATTTGTGCTCAGGATAGTCATTGAAGTCTCCAGCTCTTGCCTGATCAGCATTCTTCAAGATTCAATCCGTTCAGCTAGGAAAATTACATATTTACCACTAACTTGTCGAAGATGCAAGCGAGCCTTTGATATGAGCCTAGTCAAGAGCAGCTAAAGTAGCAATCCATTCCACCATTCTTTTGTCGACCTGACAAGTCTGAAATCTTATTAGCTCTTCCCTTTATTTTGTTGACCGGATAAGTCCAATATCTTGTTAGTTCTCCCCTTTCTTTTGTCGACTCGACAAGTCCGATATCTTATTAGCTCTCCTCTTTCTTTTTTAGACCCAACAAATCTGATATCGTCTCAACTCTCCTCTTTCTTTTGTCTGCTCGACAAGTCTGATATCTTGTTAGCCCTCTCCTTTCCTTTGTCAACCTGACAAGTCCAATTTCTTGTTCACTCTCTCCTTTGTTTGGTCTATCTGACAAGTACGATATCTTATCAGCCCTCCCTTTTTATATCCTCGATCGGTCAATCTGAAAATTACCATTTGTCGGCCTAGTATGTTCGATAACTTGCTGTTGTGTCGAGTGGTGAAGAAGAAAACAAGAATACGAACGATACTCACATCCCAAGCATCCAAATCCTCCCCCACAGATGAACCTCACATGAAACCCTAGATCTGGAGAGAAGAGGGAGGAGTTCTCTCCATACAATTGGAGACAAAATAGGGCTACATAATG
>JAMKQA010070097.1:0-19422 GCA_024699735.1 Posidonia australis | reverse complement strand
GGGCGTACGAGGGTGCCTAACACCTTCCTCGTGCGTAACAGGGATCCTTACCCACATCTTTTTGGTTTTCGTAGACTTGTCCTTATTATTTTTGCATGATTTTTCATGTTATGGTTTTCCTTGTCTTCCATTATAGATTAGGTGGCGACTCCCTTTATTTTGCTTTTTTCGACGTGATTTTGCCGTCCGATTTCGCATTCTTTGCGGAATCTCCTCGCCGGCATGGTTACAGATAGTGTCACCAAGGCTTAAGGGTGAACATCACAGTAGCCATCTCTAGATCATGAGTCAGGTAGTTCTTGTGATCCTTCAGTTGGCGAGAAGTATAGGCTACAACATTGCCATGCTATATGAGAGCACAACCCAAACCCCACACCATTGGCATCACTATATACCGTGAAGCCACCACTTCCAGAAGGCAGAGTCAACACAGGAGCAGAAACCAGACGAGCCTTCAACTCATTGAAGCTCACTTCACAAACATGGGTCCAACTAAGTGGGACTCCCATTTTAGTCAACTTTGTCAAAGGCGCGGCTATGGAGGAGAAATCCTTGATGAATCTTTGATAGTAGCCCATCAAACCCAAGAAGCTTGGGATCTCCATCACTGTCCTAGGTCTCTCCCAACTACTCATCACCTTTACCTAGGTAGGATCCACTTTGATGCCTTCTCTAGAAATCAATTGGCCGAGAAACATAACTTCACTCAGCCAAAACTAACATTTGGAGAACTTGGCATACAACTGATGTTGTCTTAGAATATCCAACACTATCCTCAAGTGTAAGGCGTGAGTCTCCACATCCGAAGAATAGACCAGCACATCATTCACAAAGACTACCACAAACCAGTCTAGAAAATGACTAAATATCCTATTCGTTAAGTCCATAAATGCAGTCAATGCATTGGTCAAGCCAAAGGACATAACCATGAACTCATAATGCCCATACCGTGTCGACCGGAAAGCTGTCTTCTAAATATCTGAGTCTCATATCCTTAATTGGTGATACCCTGATCTCAGATCAATCTTCGAAAATACAGAAGTAGACTGTAGCTAGTCGAATATGTCATTAATAACGGACAAGGGATACTTATTCTTTACCATGATCTGGTTTAGCATCTGGTAGTCAATGCACAGCCAAAGCGAACTATCCTTCTAACGGATGAACAAAACAGGCGCTCCCTATAGAGAAACACTAGGTCTGATAAAACCCTTATCCAGCAACTAGGTCTTGAGCTCTCTCATCTTTGTTGGTGCCATACGGTAAGGAGGCTTTGAAACCGCACTAGACCCTAGAACCAACTCGATCGAGAACTCTACTTCCCTGTAAGGTGTCATTCCAAGCAAATCGTCAGGAAACACGTCGGGATATTCACAAGCTACAGAGATGTTGTGAACACCCAACTCAAAAGAAGTGAAGGTAACTATACTAGCCAGATACCCCACACAACCCTTAGCTAGTGACTTGTAAGCCTTCATTGCTGAAATGACAAGTTTAGGCTCACCTCGACACACACTTTGTATAAAGAAGTCACCATCACTAGAAGACCCAAAATATATCCTTCTCCGAGCACAGTCTATCAAAGCAGACTGTTGCACCAACCAGTCCATGTCGAGTATCACATTGTACTCCCGCATGTCCATAATGATCAAGCAGGCATCAAACTCTCTACCATTCAGTGTCAAGCTAACTGACCACAGATACTTCCAGGCTAAACTGTGATCCCCCAATGGCGTCATCACATTGAGATGAAAGGCTAACCTAGTCGACCTATCCTTTATCTCTACCATAAAAGACTTAGAGACAAGGGAAAAGAAAGTCCCAGAGTCAAACAATACCTTTTCCATCTAGCCAGCCATAAGAAAAGAACCTAAATGGCCAAGCACACCAACAAAAACAACATTCACATATCAGACAGTTGCCCAAAATACAGGAGAGGTTACAATAATTACATAGAGGGTTGTACACCACCACTCATTCTTACCCACTACCATGTCTCCTGAACGTCTAGCGTCAGGCACCGAAATGGTGAAAACTCTTTCCTTCGTCGGCCACTGTAGTGCACTCCCTGCCTTCTTAAGGGGATCCAGGCAAAACCTCTGAGTATGCCATGGCTTTCCACAGTTATAGCACACTACTTGGTTTCAAGCTTACTGTGATAGGGACAATTAGCAGCGAAATGGTCCACCTGGCCACACTGGAAACATTGACTTCCTCGAGAAGCATTGGAACCTGTCTAACTGGAGCCAGCACTACTACCACCAGTGAAACTATGCCGATCCGTAGAAAAACTACTAGACTTCCCTTTTCTCTTCTTCCCTGGACTACATGAATCACTAGAACTTGACATGTCGGAAAAAGAGAATCAGGAAGCAAACGAAGACATACCCTTCCCTTTGGGATGACCCTCCTTGAACTTCTTGTATTCCTCCTCAAAGTGAAAGGCCATCCCCACTGTACTTGTTACTATCTAGCATCGACGACCCATCACCCTCAGCCTTGGCTGTAGGCCATTCAAGAATCTTTGTGCTTGCTCCTCCTCCAAGGGATAGGCATGAGAGAAATGCTCCAGACGGGTAAAAGCAGCTTTATACTCGAGCACTGACATGCTGCCCTACTCCAAATTCTGGAAATCTCAACTAAACTTCTTCTTCTCATAGTAGGGAATGTACTTCTCATAGAAGGTTGCCTTGAAATCCTTCCATTGGATATTGATAGTAGTCCAGTCTGGGAACTTCAACCACTTCACTGACTTCCATCACTTATCTATCTCACCTTCCAGCAAATAGGTGGCAAGCCACACCTAATGCTCCTTAGGGTAGACCATGCTTTCCAGCATCTTCACCAACCTCTCCAGCCAAGCCTCATTCTCTTCATTTCCACCTTTGCCTCTGAACGTGGGTGGATGGAGTTTACTTAGTTGCTACAACCACGGGTCTCCCGACGACTCACTAGAACTACCCTTGCCAAGAGCATGAGAAATCCCATGCATCAAGCTCCATAGTTCAAAGCACATGACCTTCCATCCACTCTCCTCATGGGACTCGGATTCCTTGACAGAGGCCATACCTGCGTTATGGCCACGATGAGGCATTCTATAAAAGGAGAGGAAATAAAGTACCTGCATAACAATCAAAACTAATAAACAAAAATATGGCAAAACCGTCAAGTGCAGACACCACCATACGTGCACAACTTATGGAGTCTCTAAACTAGACACCTTAGGCTAGTGTAACCTAGTGAACCTGGTGCTCTAATACCAAATCTGTAACGATCCACATCGCTACCAACACAAATATATTAGCCTAAACAATTTCAACAATAATTAAATGCTAAATTACAGGAAATTAAAGGCTAATTGAAAAGTATCTAAGAACCAGGAACCTATGTATGTGACTATGAGACTTCGACTGTATGCACTAGACTCACCAACTACAGCTTGCTTGCACTTGCAACCTAAAAAAACACACAAAGCATGTGTGACTAACCAGAAAGTCACCCAACACACGCCATGAAAAACCCAGAAAACAAAACCAAGTTTTCTCTTTTGAATCATTTTGAAATCTGTGGATGGATTTTTAGGTGTTGATGTAGAATCATCAAGGTGTCTACTCACTTCGTCAATTCTTGTGATCACTACTTGTCAATTTGTTTTCGTTGGTTGACAAGGTACCTTGGAGGAGTTGTGGTGGAGTTGGTTGTGTGGGTTCTCAATTCACTAGGTCAGCGGTAGGATACTACTTAGCGCCGTCCTCGTGCTTACGTAGTATTCTTCCCTTTAAAACAAACAGAAAAACAGATCTAGATTAGCTTTAAGTGTAGTAAATGAAATAAAAAGAAACAAAAAATAACATGAACAAACGAATCTAATACTAATAAGGGGGTTGTCCCCACATGCATATGCCATGGGCAGTTATATGAATGCAAGTTTTCTATATGAAATAAAATGAAATAAATTGGAAGAAATACTCCCTTCACCCTTGGTGCCTTGACGTGGGGGTTGGAGGAAGTGGAGGCCGGTTTACGAAGCTCCGGAGGAGTGCTTTGGCTTTGAAAGATGCTAGATCTCTAGTGGATCTAAGCTTCTAGGAGCTTAGACATGGAAGAGGGGTTGAATAACTCTCTCTTTCTCTCAAGATTCTCTCCTAGGGTTTGCAAAATGGCTCCTTAGAAATTTTTAAGTACCTCCTCTTAAACTCTTGACTTAGGGGGTCTATTTATAGAGTGGGGGCTGGAGATCTCGTCTAAGACGAGATATAGATCAAGGATTAAGATGAAATGCTCTTAAAAAGGTAGAAAAAAGAGATCTGCATTCGTCGCCTATAGGACAAGCGATAGAATCTTTAAGTCGCCACCTAGAAAGACGATGAGTCCTAAGATTCCAACTTTAACTATACGCGGTGAATCTGCACCCAAAAGACAATGAAATCTGCCACATCAGCCAATCGCAAGTCTTTGTGACACCGAGCTACCAAAAAGGCATTGTTCAAGAAATTAAGATCAGAAAATATCAATTACAAATCTATCATCAAATATTGACCAAATCAATTCTAAAAAATCATACTCGTAATTGAAGATATTTTAAATTAATTTTCAAATTCAAAATCCACTTAAAAAGTTAAGTAAAATGGATTTGAAAATCAAATATTTATTAATTACAAGAAAACTCAATTAAAATCAATGATGTATTTGATTTAAAATAGATTGGCAATCAATTGGATATTTTGGATTTTATCTTTTTTTTTTGCATTATCATGAATTAAATATAAGCTATAACATTAAAATGTGATAACTTATCATAAAATCTCATTTTTGATAAAAATAAAGATTAGTGATCTTAATTATCAAGTTATCCAAATTTCAATAATTTTCTAGAAATATTTAGCATTTATAATGATTTATATGATATGCATAGATATTTAAATCTTAGAAAATCATAGAAATTAAAATAATTATGGGAAAAAATCATGGTAATGTTTATAAATATCCCATATGTCATATTAGGGCCCAGGATGACGAATTATTTAGAGAGAGTATGCTAGGATTATAGTTGCCTCTTATGTTGGCGCCATAATATCTAGTCGCTTGTCACGCTAGTGACAATTATGTTGTCTCCTGAACAGGTGTTTAAACTCGTCACTTGTCACCATGGCAACATCTTGGTCTTTTACACATTACCTCTTATCTTTTATCTTATTCCACAAAGATGCAATAAAACGCAGAAAAACACAAAAATTCCATGGGAAAATATGGAAAAAGGGTTAGAGATCCTTAGCCAAGTGATCTAAAGTACCTCAAGAGTTCCTATCCTATGTAAACTCTGGGAAATGCGAAAATGGGATATCTACAGATGCCCCTCCTTGGAGTTGATCTTGGAACAAGATTGGCTCCAAAGTAAGAAGGACATCCCATTGAGTATTTCCTGAAACAGGGAGTTCACTCTCAAACGATCTGCTACAGATTACAAAAATAAGTCTACACCTATTGGTTTCGGGATAGGGTCGCACAACCAAAAGGTGAGATAATGAACTAACTCGGTTTCAGGACATGGTCGCAAAGCCGAGTTGTTCGATAAACTAAGGGTGTCGTTGTATTGAAGGCTCAGGCATGGAGGAGTCAAGTTGGGGCTATGTGTTGCAGCCTGTGTCAAGACCTATCAAACAAGTAGAGTGAAACTTCAACAGGGAAGAAACTAAAGGAAATAAAATGATAATTAAAGAATGCCATCATATTGAAGGCTCAGGCATGGCGTGGTTAAGCTGGGGCTATGTGTTGCAGCTGGTGTCAAAACCATGTCAACTATGTAGAGTGACACTTCAATGGGGCAGAACTAAGGTAAATGAAAAGATAAATTTGTTGTGGCTTCTTGTTTAAGAGCTTGCTCGGATTGGAATAAAGGAAGATAGGTTGAACTTGTTTGGGCTTTAGGAGGATCACAAGCTCTAAGGGTTTCTAACACTCTTGAAGAACATTACTCCATTAGCGCTCCACTTCCAATGCATGAAAACTAAATACATGGATACATGATTCAAGCAAACAACATGCAAATGCAAGGGCAATCATTCAATGCAATGAATGGTCTATAAGGCAAGTTAGGCCGACAAGGTACAGGTGGTCCTTAGCCATATAGACATATGCAAGATGCATGATACAATTTATTGTGGTCAAGTGTTTTCCGTCTTCAAGTATGACCAGTACTCTCAGGAAAGAACCATCATCCCACAACTTGACTTGGTAAGTAAAGGAGTTCTATGAATAAAGAATCGGGTGAGGGAGTGAACTCTTCCTTTGCCAAACTGGAGTTTTGCCTCTTAGTTAGAGTTGTGTGTCTCTGTACATAGTTGGGACTCCAAAGGTGGGAGTTCATGCTCAATGGGACATTGTGTAGTGCCACAGTAGGACTTGATGCAGCCTCACGGTGGGGCTAGATGTACTGACATGTGGTGGGGGATTATACCTGCACACTTAATAAAACACGTTTGTAATCAAAGGTGAACCTTTCCCTACCCTAAATGGGTTGGCTAAGTTGCCTAGGAAAAGTACTACGTGTTTTCCTTACTCCCTTATATAGAATTAGGTGGACGAAAGTAGTCTTAGCCTCAGTAGGGGATGGAAAAATCAGAGCCTAGTGGACGTTGATAGTGAGTCATCCGTGAATGCTCTAAGATTATCGTAGGGTAATGTCTTTGTGGGACAAAACACACCCAAGTCGTGAGGGCACGCTTGAGTAGGACGTTTAACTCCAAAACCGGGTAGATTGATGGTTGCATCATCGACTAGACTAGTTCCAGTTTCCTTACTTACTATGTTTTCACTTATAGGTAAGGTGGATAGTACTACTTATCATATTTTTTTGGCTTTTCTTGGTTTTCTGATTTTTTTTTTTTTTTAGATTTTTGATTTTCTGATTTTTTTCGGAGTTCGAATTTTCTAATTTTTTTTGGATTTTTTGGAATTTTTTCCTTTTTTTTGATTGATGATGATGGCGATGAGTGCAGTCACAACCCTCTCTCTTATGCATTTAGCATTACTACCTTGTATTATCCAAGGTGAGAGAATTGTCCCTTTTCACCAAGCCTTGACCTTTCGAGGACTTAGGACTTCATATTAGCTTTAGTTGACCATTATCTCCCTTATCTACTCAATCCTGGAGTTTCTAGGGTTTTCCTACCCCTTGCCTATGTGTGGAAGAGTGGGGGAGACTTAAGGTTCAACAGGCTCTCGGCATCAGTTATAGATTTTGTGCCGCTCATCGATGGTCGGTCCTAATGCACCTATAGCTAACCTAGGGGTTTTGGCTTTTATTTTTCTTTTTATTCTTTTTTTCTTTTAGGGGTTCCCCTCTCAAGTTATTTTTCTGTAGATGCCCGTCCCTCACTGCCTTCTCAAACTTATGCTATGACGACACATCAACTTACTCGTCAGTTGTCTCACCCCATTTTAAATACGCACCCATCACTGCATTCTCGAACTTATGCTATGATAGCATACCTGACTTTTCGTGCACTCCACTCTTTTAGGTGCTTTCTAAGTTATTTGGATTTTTTTGAAGCGCTCCTCCATCATTGCATTCTCGAACTTATGCTAGGAGGCCATGTTGCACAAGGCAAGCAACTTTTATGATATGCCTAAGCTCTGAGCCTGCTTTGCTCTTATCTCTTTGTGCAAGTGTATGTGTGGATAGGACAAGGTTAAGGTTACCCTAGTCGCTCAGCTTCCTTTCTATGTAGGAGACAATTTCTTCCTTAGCTGATACTAGGTCATGGGTCTTCTTTAGGCTTTTAGCATGTTGATTGAAGGGTGTGCTTCTAGAGTACGAGTAACTTCCATGGATCTGAGGAGATCTTCAGGTCGCCCTACCCATTGGGTGGACCTTCCCTGGGTGTTACAGTCCCTACATAAAAAAACCTTAGATAATATGTTGGCAGTTCTACTTAATGGATTAAGTGGTGTGTGACTTACACTCATCATTCATCTTTATTGTTGTTTTCTATATTGCTATTGTTGTTTTCAAGCAAAAAGAAGATTAAATGTTTTATTTACATGTTTTTTTAAATGACCAATGACCTTACCACTAGTCGGGCTCGGTCGAGTTTTGGATTTCCCTCCCTAGATCGAGGGGTATACCTGTGGGACTGCTGTAAGAGTCTGCCTTTGGCGTTAAGAACATGAGTTTTGTTGTGGGCACATCTTGGTGTTTTTCCTTCGGTTTGTACCCGGTCTTCGCTTTCTTGTGGTCACAGTTGGATTAGTTCTGGCTTGGTTTCTCTGACGTGCCCCTGGTGGGTTGGTCTATCTATGTAGATCCCATTAGGCTTCCATGGTTGATGTCTTCCTGACTGGTGTATTTGTAGGTGCCCCTAGTGGGCTCCACTATTGCATCTGGAGGCTTGGGCGGAGGCTTAATTCTGGCATGAACTACTTGTGGGTGCTGGCAAAGAGTGTTCAATGCACGGGCCACTTGTAGTGAGTTGAGCTGCTGGTAGAAAATATTGATGGTGACGTATAAGTTATACCAGTCTTGATCAGCGTATTCATCATAGATGGGTAGTAGCTCTGTTCTGGCAGGCTCTTCTTGCATTAGAGGTGACCCTTGGTTGATGTAGGCCACCATACCTTTGGTCAAGATCCCTTGGACCTGTTGGCTGTCCCAAGCATTGTCGTCCTGGTCGTCATACTCATCGTAGACAGGTATGTCTTCCCAGGGTCCGTTCGATGCAATAGGGTCCTTCTCTACTTGGGCTGGTGGCTTTGGATCTGCTAGTATGCACTTGATATCCACCAGCTTGGGCATTATCGACTCATCTTCGTCATCCTCCATGTGGATAGCTGAGTAGTTAAGCAACAGATCTCTACTCTTTCCTAGCATTCTAAAAGCATGGTTGAGTGGTGTTGGGAGTGACTCTTGGTCTTGCTCTTTGGCTTCGTGATAGCTCTGCAGTAAAGGGACGACATGGTAGCCCTTCTGATTCTGTTGTTGCCCTTTTAGTTGCCTTTGTTGTTGCCTTTGTTGGGCGTACATTTGGCGGTCCAGAGGTTGCTAATATTGATATTGCTGCGGTTGTGGTTGTTGCTGTTGATATTGTTGGGGCTGTCGTCGGGCCAGTTGCTACTGTTGAAACTGTGGCTAATACTACGTGTGTTGTCCCTGGCCTAAACTAGTAGTCCCTGATATTGGACTGATTGACTTTGATACTGCTCAACTTACGTCATGTTGCCCGTTGTGCCCTTGTATGTGTAGCTTGAGGTCTTATTCTTGCCCTTTTCTTCATACTCCAAGAAATATAAGTCCTTTCTGTTGAGAAGGACTCTTGTGGCTCTATTATATAATTGGAAGTATGTGTTGACATCACCCATTAGTAGGCCCGCTCTTAGAGCTCCAGTAGTGTTCTGAGCTATGACTTCCATCGCTTAATCTTTAGGGATACAACATTCTGAATGGGCTACCATGTCCCTCCATCTGCTGGCATAGGTGGCGAATTCTTCATCCGGCCTCATCTTCTCAGTAAGGAGGTTCACAATGTTGGGCTTGTGCTAGATATGGTGGACGTATTGTTGTAGAAATTTATCCAACACAATCTTGGAGTCATTGGGGTCATGCGCTGTGAGCATGTTGAACCACCTTAGCGCTTCTCCTTCCAAGCTTTTGAAGAATAGATATACTGTGAGCCCATTGTCATGTTAATAAGGTAGGGTGTCCATTGTGAAGATGGCAAGATGGCTTCTTAGATCGCCTGTCCCATCATACTTCAGTGTCTTGGACAACTTGAACCTAGGTGGTAGTGTGAAGTGTGGGAACCTTGACGTGTTGAAACCGACCGGTACTTCGGTTGTAACTCCTGCCTCTACTAGTGCGTCTGAGATCATCTTCTTAATATCTACCCCTGGAGTGATTGACACCCCCTAGCCTTGGTATCCTTGAAATCGTGGGAACTATTGCTGTAGAGGAGTACCATCTTGAGGAGGGAAGGAGGTTTAAGCTAGAGTATAGGATGGTGTATGATGAGATGGGGTTGCCCTTAGATGATGATGGGAGTGATAGCTTAGTGGGGTCCACGTAGCTTGCTAGGTAGAAGAAGGATAGGTCAGTGTAGTATGTTGAGTGGGAGATTGTGTAATTAGGCCATGGATAGGGAAATTGACAATTGGGCTTGGCAGTATTATATATGTATTTCCCATGTGCAGTGTAGCTAATGGGCCCTAGTGATAACTTAAAGGAGAGGATCCATGGGTATTTGGAACTTGCAGGCTCGAGTGGTTATAATGGACCATGGATTGAGTTTGGTTGATTGCCCTTTCAGGTAATGTATGTAGATAGATGGTCAAAGGGGTACTATATGGTTGGACATGACTCATCTCTCTTACTCTACTTTGTTCATAAGACTAGGCCATGTGTGGGGTTGATGCATTGGATAGGAACCCATGCTGACCAGTGAAGCTACTTGCAGAAGTTGATGCCATTGATGTGCTGGAGTAACTGGTGTGAGAATAACATGCCTCTATCATCTTTCACCGGTCTTCTCCTGTTCATCTTCTTCTCAAAGGGTTACAAGTTTAAAGGGGAGTTATAGATTCTATACTACACTATTTTTAAATTATTACAAGTTTTCTAAGAAAGGAAAAATTACAACTTTAATGCAAATGAAATACAAGAAAATGTTTATAGCTATGTTTAATAAAAAAATGCAGACCTAGGACACTGTTCCAGAGGTTCCTGTAACTTGTTATTGCAATCAGAAGCAAACCACCCTACAGTCAAGGCAAACAGACGTGTGTCTACATGATGTTGCTGATTATTGCAGCGTCAGGACTCGTTGCCGATAGGATAGGTGACGGATAGTGGTGCTACAAAGACAGGCAGCTCAGTTGCCTATCTGTTCCAGTAGTCAAAATCTGTCCCTAACAGATTCCCTAAATAGTATTATTTATGCAAACAAGTTTCAAATCAAAATGCGGGTTTTACTTGTTGAAATAATTAATTAATTATACGTTCACTCGACTTGTTGGTTTCCTAGCAAGGGGTATGGCCTTTTCCTTCAAGGTTCTAAGGTTACACTCAATGGGTATGTGACTTTTGCGATACGACCGTTAGATCTTTGGGAGATCCACAAAGAGGGCCTAGGCTATGGATTTGTCTCTCTATAAAAGGGCCCACAACCCAGATTTTGTCCTTAAGGTCTGTGACCATGCCAACCCGAGGGTCCGCGCGGAGTCGCGCCAGAGGGAGGAGATCACAGCCATGTCAAGATGGCGAAGGCGCAAGATAGGATAAAAGAAGAAAAAAAGGAGTCGTCACCTAGTCTTTAAGGGAAAGACAAGAAAAACCACAAAAGATTGAATGCATGAGATGCCGATGTGAAGGCCGGATGTCTGCTAACCAGAGGATGGGTAAGGATTCCTATTACGCACGAGGAAGGTATTAGGCACCCTCGTGCGCTCGAGAAACTCGGTCTTTCTAACATAAATCGCTTGCTAAGGCTGAATGAATGCTTGTTAAGCCTAGATCGTGCTCTAAAACATGCTAATATGGGTGTCATGGCAAAACTAGAGGGATGTGCAAAGTGATATGCGAAAACTGTAAAGAAATCCACATGAAAAAATGAAATCACCAAGTATGATACGATAGAGAAAAACCACATGAAATGACGAGTTTCTTAATGAAAAAGGCTCAAAAAACTATATTGATATCAAGAAGATAAAAAGTGAGGTCAACCCCAAATCCTTGGAATCATGGAAAAAGTTGTAAAAGTCAAAAGGGAGAAATAATCTACAAATGGGCCAATGTGGGCCTTGCGGTCAATTAGTGTACGCCCTCAGGTGATGAAATCTAAATTAAATCTAAAATCTAAAATGTAGGATTAAAGCATATCAAATCGGATATCGGATAAGAAACTCTGAAGACAAAGTGAAGAAAGAAATCCACGAAGAAAAGGCATGAGATGTTGGCTCGCTAAATAGGGATGCAAATGTGAGAGAAATAATATGAAATGCATGGATAAGTGCCTAAATATGCAAAAATTCTAAAGAATGGCTTAGACAAGGACTATGCAAGATTGAGTGCAAAAATTGAGATGCATGCTCATGAATTGGAGACATAAGGGCAATTTGGTCATTTTCCTGGTTAGATGTGATGAATACATGATCTAAGTTATGTCAAAATGTGTGTCAAATGTCCAAAATATGTTATTTGCAAGAAAACATGGAGAAGATAAACAACAAAATGATGTAAACACAATAAAAGACAAGCATAAGGGCCAAGATGCAAATTTCACAAAACGGAGTGAGAATCTAGATGAAAAATATGTTCATGACTTCTATTCTAACATGCAGATGATGGGTCCAATGTCAATGTGGCACTGAGATGTGAAAATTGCACTCGAGTAATTTCCGGAAAACTTAGGGTCTAAAGTGCAAAATTCACACATAAGTACAAATGTGACTAAAATGTGAGACTAAAGATCAAATCTCAGTGAAAACATGATTTTTAAATGGAATCTATGATTAAATGCAAAATATGGAATGCAATGAGTGAAAAATATTCCAAAATATGTAAGAAAACATTTAAAACCCTAAATGATGGATTTAGAAATAATTTAAGGGCCTATATGCAAATTGTATGTGTTCAGGAATGGTTTAATGTGAATCCAAGGACTTTTATGCAAAAGTTCAAGACCTGAATGTGATAAAAATTGGAGTTTTATGCTGGTTAGTGCAATTATAACATTTCCTAAGGTTTAGGATGCAAAATGCACAAAGAAAATTCATTTTTTAAAATTCTAGGGGCTAAATGCAAATTTTCAGGATGAAAATGTAAGGAAAATTCAGTTTTAATGATAGACAATGTGATTTTTAAATCTTTTATGGCTCAGATTACAAATTTCCTAAAGAACATTCATTTTAAAAGATTCTAGGGGCTAAATGCAAATGTTCAGGACTTAAGTGTAAAGAAATCATGGTTCGAGGGACCTATATGTGATAAAACATGCATTAATATGTCAGGAATTAAAAAATAAAATATTCAGGGGGTCACATGCAAAATTCACAGAGAAAATAAAAGAACTAAATGTATTTTAAAACTACAAGGATTAAAATGCAAATGTTTGGACCCAGACGTAATAAAAAAGGATTTAAATGTAATAAACTAAGGACCTAATAAAAATAAACCTAAACTAAAGGGCCTGGACCCGAAATAAACCCCTTCGAAGATCACCGGAGGATCACCAGCGTTCTCCCTTTGGCGATCACTTCGACGACTGTTCTGCGACAGCCCAGCGGCTTTGGGTGGCAAGCGGCAGTTGGGGAAGCTTTGGAGGACCACGACGACGATCTCCGGGAGGTTGGGCAAGGTTGGGGAGGCCTGAGGCCTCCCCCCCACCTCGTGCTCCTGTGAGGTATTCCGTCGACGCCGGGGAAGATGACAATGAAGGGGCTGGAGGCGCGCAAGCGATTCCAACAGAGCGGCGATGGCTAGGGAGATCTAGAGTGGCAAGGCGAAGCTTCTGGAGGCTGCGAGGAGGTCCGGAGTGCTCCTCCCACCTCCGACTCTGGCGACTGGCACGGCGGTGGTCATCAGGGTGCTGCGGTGGTCTGGGCAGTGGCGTGGCGGTGCGGAGGCGCTCGTGGTGATGCGGAGAAGCTTTCGGAGGACGTGGATTAGGGCTGGCGCAATCAGGGGACCCCAGGCAACTCCATGGCGGAGGGTCGTCGGCGGCAACTGCGGCAACGACGACGAGGCTGCGGATCTGGCGTCGATGGCGGACGTCCTCTGGGTCCTCAGGTTGCTAAGGAGGCTAAAGGGCAGGAAGAGAAAAGAGGAGGAGGGAGGAGGGGCCCCTTGGGGGTCATGCCTGAGGCCAAGCGACCCGAGGCTCGTCGGTGGTGGTGAATCCACCACCGGAAGCGATGCGACGGACGGCAGGAGGGAAGCTCACCGTTGTGGTCCGATCTTGAGCGCCCAAAAGATCCTAGGGGGGCTACTGAATTGAAAAAAAGGAGGAAGAGCGATACCTGGTTGGCTATCCCCACGAACTCGGTGGTGCTCGATGGCCAAACTCCTCTGGTGGCGGCTCTAGATCACGGGAGTAGATCGCTGGTGGCTCTCGGGGCTATGGCTAAAGGCTCTGGTTCCTTGGGTGTAAGGAGGAGAGGGTTTTTGATAATTGGAGGGGAGGCTGGAGGCTCGTGGATGATGATCGATTCTTCTGGGCGTTGACGGCGGCAGAGGTTTTATACTCCAGCGAGGCTTTCCTCCGTCGTGGATTCTCCTCGCTCCAGCGGATGAGCGTCGTTGGATCGAGCGTGATCTAGAGGAGGCTGGCCAGAGATCGCGGAGCTCTGGGATTTGCTTCGAGGTTTGCGGGACGTCGTTGGAGTCCTCGCCGGAAAATCAGGGGTCATCGGAATTATTTTTGATTTTTTATAAGGTTTTGAATTTCATTTTTGAATCAAACAGTGTTGGGCTTATGGGCTTAGGGTTTTGGTTTTTTTTGTGTTGGTTTCTCTTTTGTTTTTATTTTGGAATTTTTAGGGGCTTTTAGGGTTTTGAATTTTAGGTTTTTAATTGGGTTTTGTGGGTTTATTTTAATATCTGATTTTGTAATTTAGGGTTTAATTAGGGTTTTGATTAGTTTAGGTTTTTGTTTTGTTTTATTTTTTGGATTTCCATTGATTTTAGGTTTTTTTATTTTAAGTTTTTTTTAAAATTAAGGTTTTGAATTTTAATTTAGGCTTTTACTTATGTTTTATGATTTTAATTAAATTTGTGGTTAAAGTTTAATTAATTGGTTTTAAATTAGGGTTTTAATTATTTTAGGTTTTTTTAATTTTATTTTGGGATTTTCATGGATTTCAGGATTTTTGATTTTAAGTTTTTAATTTGGGTTTTGTGATTTAAATTTGATTTTTAATTTTGAGACTTAAGGTTTAATTAATTGGTTTGAAATTAGGGTTTTGAATTTTAATCAGGGTTTATTGGTTTATTTACGGTTTTTTGGTTTTAATTAGGGTTTATGGGTTTATTTTGGGTTTTTGTGTTTATTTAGGTTTTTTGGAATTTAATTAATTAGGGTTTTTAATGGATTTTGACTTTAATTAGGGTTTTCACTTAATTACTTGAATTTTAAATGTATTTAATTTGATTTTGACTTGAATTAGAGTTTTTATTTTATTAATTGGATTTTAAGTGATTTAATTTGATTTAGACTTGAATTAAGATTTTTGTTCGTTTAATTGGATTTTAAGTGGATTTAATTGAATTTTATTTATTTAGGGTTTTTATTGGATTAATTAGGGTTTTTATTACATTTTAAATGTGTTTTGTTTGATTTTAAGTTTAATTGGGTCAGAATGGGCTAGTGTGGGCTCAAGTGGGCTAGGATTTTGGTGGTCGCAACTAGAGCATCATCCAATGGTGCTTGTTGCCAAGTGACCTCAAAATCGGGGTGTCTACACGGTCGATCCTAGCAAACCACAAAAAACAGTAAATAAACAGGAAACAATAAAGTGTGAAGTATCTACCAAGGTTTATTATTGACTTAGGGAGAAAGGAGGAGTCAATATCAACACCTTAGGACACCTTAAGTTATCAATATAGCAATAGCAACCAAATAGGACATGGAAGAGCGACTTGTGCTGACTCGGTTCACTTGATTTGATTGTTCTTAACTAGAAAGAAATTTTTCTTAAGGAACTTCTAACTTTATTGTAAAACAAATAGTTTCCATCCTATTGGTGGACGGAATACAAACCTAGAAGTTGTTAAAAAGCTAAAATGCAGGTGAACAGAATATTATTTCATTTATTTGCTACTGCAGGCCTAGAAGAACACAACACAGACATGAAAAAATGAAAGACCTGTAGGAAATGGCTTTGCAGATCTCGTCGCCTATATGATAGGTGCCTAACTATGTCACCCTTTTGAAGAGCAACGAGACTCAACGCCTCTTGGATAGGTGGCAAGAATTACAAGATCTTTATTCATTAAAAAAAAACCAGATAAGAGGTCTAGTCATCGCGAAAACCTAAGCGCACGACCTCCCAGACCTAAAACTACACCTAATCTTAAATAAAAAATAAAAAGAATACAAGAAAGGAAAGGAAGGAATGACTTACAAGGCATGGAGGGTTGGTTCAAACCGGTCCCACCGTGATCGCCAATTTCTGTGGATGGATTTTTGGGAGTTGATGTAGAATCGTCGAGGTGTCCACTCACTTCATCAATTCTTGTGATTACCACTTGTCGATTTACTTTTGCCGGTTGACAAGGTACCTTGGGAGAGTTGCGGTGGAATTGGTTGTGTGGGTTCTCGATTCACTAGATCAACGGTAGATTGCTACTCAGTGGCATTCTAGTACATACGTAGTATTCTTCCCTTCAAAACAAACAAAAAAATAGATCTATATTAGTTTTAAGTCCAGTAAATGAAACAAAAAGAAACAAAAAGTAACATGAACAAACGAATCTAATACTAATTGGGGGGGTGCCCCCGCATGCATATGCCATGGGTAGTTATTGTTGAAATAAAAGAGTAATTTATGATGATTTTGATGATAAAAAAAGTAATCTAACGAAATAGTTTGAGAATTATTGTTGTATCAAAAAGCACAGGTGAATTATCATAGTGGCGAGAATGAAGGAAGCAAAAAGGAGTTCTATGATAATCCTTGTACTAAAATGTAAAGTTTTATTGTACTTATTATTGATTCAAAAAAGGTGTAAAAACGACATATCGAAAAAATAACGGTATACCGTATGAGAAAAAGTGGTTTGAGAACTTATGTAATTGTAAGATGAAAATCGGTACTCCAAACAAATTTGGTATACCGAATCAGGAAAAATCGATACATGACACAACACACCGAAATACAAAAGGCAAAGGATGGAAGCAGAGATCAAAACGACACATTGGATACTTTCAGCATTCCAAATCAGAAGATTTTGGTATACTGAAGTTTTTTCGGCATACCTAATTGCCGGTGAAAAGCACTATTGCAAAGAAAAACGGCTCTCCGAAACATGATCGGTCTTCCAAAGTAACCAGTCGTTACTAGCCATTGTACTAGCTGGTAGACACAATATTTTCCCTCCTTAAACCTATAAAAAGGTCTCCTAATCACTCCTTAAGATCATCAAGCACTATTAATCCCTTTCCCCTCATATTACTGCCCTTACTTAAAAGCTCTATTCACATTCTTAGCAAAATTTGTCCCAAGTCCACTGATTCAAAGAGCTTATCAAGAAATTGGCACTTGCGGAAAAGATTCAAGGTTGTGTGATCAAGCAATCATTGTAATTCTCCGGTTGGGAGAAGGTTTCGTGGTTTGCAGGTGTAGGTAAGGATTTGCCTATCAAGTAGGTGTTAACTTTAAGTAGTTAAGGGGAACTCTCGAGAATGTCTCGAGGAGTAAACTAGGCCGAGGTTTGGCTGAAACACTATAAAATTCTTTGTGTTTTTTCATTGCCTCTCGTCCCCTTCTTTGCATGAATTAGCTTACTTTTCAAATCATTGTCCTGTTTACTTGAGATTGAAGTATAAATATTTAATTTGTAAAATATCTTGTTATTCACTATTCACCCCCCTCTAGTGAAACCTAAGAATCCAACAGTTATATGAATGTAGGTTTTTTATATGAAATAGAATGAAATAAATTAGAAGAAATACTCCCTTCACCCCTGGTGTCTTGATATGAGTAGGAGGAAGTGGAGGCCGGTTTACGAAGCTCCGGAGGTGCACTTTGGCTTTGGAAGATGTTGGATCTAGTAGATCTGAGCTTTTAGGGCCTTAGACTTGTAGGAGGGGCTGAATAGTTCTCTCTTTCTCTTAAGATTCTCTCTCCTAGGATTTACAAAATGACTCCTTAGAAATTTTAAAGTTCCTCCTCTTAAACTCTTGACTTAGGGGGTCTATTTATAGAATTTGGAGGCTGGAGATCTCATCTAAGACAAGATATAGATCAAGGATTAGGATGAAATGCTCTTAAAAGGCAGAAAATAGAGATTTGTGCTTGTTGCTTATAGGACAGGCGACAAAATCTTTAAGTCGCCACCTAGACAGACGATGAGTCCTAAAATTCCAACTTTGGTTGTACGTGATGAATCAACACCCAAAAGGCAATGAAATCTGCCACGTCAGCCAATCGCCCGTCTTTGTGGCGTCGAGCTACCAAAAAGGCATTTTTCGAAAAATTAAGATTAGAAAATATCTATTACGAATCTATCATCAAATATTGACCAAATCAATTCTGAAAAATCATACTTGTAATTGAAGATATTTTAAATTAATTTCCAAATTCAAAATCCACTTAAAAAGCTATGTAAATTGGATTTGAAAATCAAATCTATGATAATTATAAGAAAACTCAACTAAAATCAATAATGTATTTGATTTAAAATATATTGGCAATCAATTGGATATTTTGAATTTTATCTTTATTTAATTCATTATCATGAATTAAATATAAGCTATAACATTAAAATGTGATAATTTATCATAAAATCACATTTTTGGTAAAAATAAAGACAAGTGATCTTGATTATCAAGTCATCCAAATTTCAATAATTTTTTGGAATTATTTAGCATTTATAATGATTTATATGATATGCATAGATATTTAAATCTTAGAAAATCATAGAAATTATAATAATTATGGGAAAAAAATCATGGTAATGTTTATAAATATCTCATATGTCATATTAGGATCTGGGATGACGAATTATTTAGAGAGAGTATGCTAGGATTATAGTTGCCTCTTATGTTGGTGCCATAATATCTAGTCACCTGTCACACTGGCGACAATTATGTCGTCTCCTGAATAGTCGTCTAAACTCGTCGCCTATCACTAGGGGTGTACATGGATTGGGTTGGGTCGGGTTAGGAATGAACCCACAACCAAACCCATATTTTTATGGTTGGATAATTTTGAACCCATACCAATCCAGACCCAACCAACCCAACCCTCAAACTTTGGGTTGGGTTGGGTCGGTTCTCAGATTTTATAGCACTTGAATTTTATACAAAAAAAGATATAGGTTCATTTATTATTAATTACAAAAAAAAAGATAACAAACTCATCTATTATTAAAAGTCAAAAAAATTGACATGCGATACATAGTGTTGTTTAACCATCTAATAATAATTTTCTCGAAGAGTACAAGAGGATGATGCTAACTTAACTAAAGGACCAGAAGACTGCAAAGATTAGAGGATAATTCATGGTTTATTGATCCAAAAATAGCTAATAAAAGTATAGTTGCTTAATAAACAGAGGTAACTCTACTAATATTATCTATGAAATATATACAAGCGCCAAGCAGGAGAAGTGAAAAAAGAAGTTGTGATTAATGTTTTATACTTTTATAAATTAAAAATTATATATATATTATGTATTTATAAATATAAATAATTACTATCATATATATATATA
>JAMKQA010070096.1:0-11984 GCA_024699735.1 Posidonia australis | reverse complement strand
ACCATTGAAGCAACATTTGGACCAGTTGAACACAATTCTTATGGAGCTACGCAACATTGGTGTGACTGTTGAAGATGAGGACGCAGCCCTTATCTTACCTGTTTCACTTCCATTGTCTTTTGAAAATTTTGTACAATCTTTTGTAGTGGGCAGAGAAACAATCACGTTGGAGGAAGTAAGGTCTAGCCTTCACTCAAGAGAGCTCAGACACATGGTCACTATTCAAATAAGAATTTAAATTTAAACCTAACGAATCTATATGGCTTTTTATGTTGTGCATAAAATTAAGGAAGATTAGGTTTAGTTCAATTCTTTGTAGTTATTTTCATAAGATCTATAATTAAAATTTAGATTTTTCTTCGTAAATGTTATTTTAGTCTCGGTCACTAAGGATCTATTTGGTAAAATTTAAAGCAGGATATCTTTGAGTTGTTCAAAAGCTTTCATGAATCTTAGGATGTAGAATTTTTGAAACCTATCAATCAAACTTTCATTGCTTTTATTTTCAAAAAAGGAGGAGCGCAGTATATTAAAGATTTTAGACCAATTAGCCTTCTTAATAGCTTATATAAGATTATTATAAAGTGTTTAGCTACTAAATCTACTCCTATTCTCAATAAAGTCATAGATAACTCCTAATGTGTCTTTTTAGCTTGGAGGTATATTGGGGACTATTTTTTAGTTGCTCAAGAGACCTTGAATTATATGAAGTCTGTCAATTTACCAGGTTTCATTCTTAAGTTGGACTTTGAAAAGGCTTTTGATAATGTTAATTAGGACTTCCTTCTCAAAACTCTCAAGGGAATAGGATGTGGACCTAAATAGGTCTCTTAGGTCGAAATGTGCATTTATACAACAAAGTTTTCAATATTAATTAATGGCTCACGAAAATGTTTTTTCAGACTAACAAATGGACTTCAACAAGGGGATCTTTTATCCCTATTACTATTCATAGTAGTCACTCATATTCTAAATAGAATGCTAGCTGTAGTCTCGAATAATAATCTTATTTCTAGGATTCCTTTTCTTAATGACGGACCCAATATTGTTAACATACAATATGCAGATGATACCATTTTGTTTTTATCAGATAAGGAAGAAAATATGATTAATATTAAGAGAATTCTGTGCTGCTTTCAAACATGTTTGGGACTTAAGATTAATTTTCAAAAGTCTTCATTAACTGGTGTGGGAGTTTCAGACTCTGTCCTAAGACATAGTTGTGAGGTGTTGGGCTGTTAGGCAGCTAGCCTACCAATTACTTACTTTGGGTTGCCTTTGCACTATAGAAAAGTCACTTTTAAAGACTGGATACCAGTAATAGAAAAAATTTCAAATAATCTATCTCTTTGGAAAGCTCAATACTTATCTCTAGGTGGTAGGTTGACTCTGGTAAATGCAGTGTTATCTGCAATCCCCACTTACTACATGTCAGTCTTGTACTTCCCCACCAAGGTAGAAAAAGTCATTGACAAAATTAGAAGGCAATTTCTATGGAAATCAACATCTTCCAACCATAATCATTATCATCTAGTCAATTGGAAGTTAATGTGTAGATCAGAAAGAGAAAGGGGTTAGGGTATTATCAACCTGAGGAATTTTAACTTAGCACTTAAAAGTAAACTATCATGGCAATTGCTCTCTAATGCTCCTCAATTGAAATGACCCATGTTACTGAAGTCAAGATACTTCTCCCAATATTGGCCAAGTGTAATCTTAATTCAACTAGCAATAGATGCTCTCCAATATGACATGAGTTAAAAACTTGCTTTAATATTGTCAACAGTTTCTCAAGATTTGAATTATGTAAGGGAAAAGATGTCATCTTTTGAGAAAACAAATGATTGGATTGGATATCTCTTAAATTTAAGTTCCTTGAGCTGTATGACACTTCTAGTTATAAAAAAGCATCTATTAAGAGAATACTACAGTTATATTGTAATGATCCTCAAGCTATATTTAATCTAGATTCAAGCTCTATTTTTTCACCTATAATTCAAGCTCAATTGGTTTCTTTTTCTGAAATTATGAATGCCACTCAGTTAAATGCTAGGGTTGATAATATCTTATGGTTTCTAGCTAGTGATGGAAAATTTACTGTTAAATCTTGTTATAAAGTTATTAATGATGGTGGCATTAGATTCCCTCATTGCACAAATATCTGGAAATCATGAATACCAATAAAAGTCAAGTTATTTTCCTGGTTGGTTATTTCTAACAAAATCCTCACTAGCGACAACCTAAGTAGGAGAGGTTGGGATGGCTCCAAAACATGTATTTTGTGTAACTCTTTTTGTGAAACAACATCACACTTATTCTTGCATTGCTCTTTAGCTTCAGTTATATGGAATTTTTTTATAAAACATTCTCTATATCCTGGTTATTTTCATATGGTTGATATATACAATTTTTTACCTGAATGTGTATTTGATCTTCCAACTATGGGATGATATTCTCTGATCCCTACTATGACTTGGTGTATTTGGAAGGAAAGAAATAATAGAATCTTTAGAGGAAAAATATCTTCTGCTACATAGATAATTATTGAAATTATTTCTCTTATGAACTCTTGGATAGATGATCTGGATTCAGGTTTTGAGAAGGATAAATCTCTTCAGGCAGTCTCACATATGCAAAATGCTTAGGAGTTGGAGTATTCTGCTCCACCAAACTCAACTCCTTTGTTGGAAGCTCAAGAGTCCCACCCAACAGCTAATGCATCCATTGATTAAGTTCTCCTTAATCAGTTTACCTGTTATTCAATATTGATTGTATGTTTCCTTTAAACTTTTGACAATCTGTCGACAACATTTATGCTGATTCTGGGACTATATGCTCTGAAATTTTGTAATATGGACTTATTTGACTCTTGCCAGTGGTTTCATAGCCAAGAATTAATATATTTTACTTACCGTTACAAAAAAAAAAAGGGTCTGTTTGGTAAAGCTTCAGCTTATGGATTCAAGTGTAATAGTTAGCTTTTGGTTGGAAGCGATAATGCTTTAGCTTCTGAAAATGAAAAGAAATCATTATTCCAAAAGCTGTTCGATTTTTGAGAAGCTGGTAGTATTTAATAGAACTGTCGGAACATTGTAGATTTTGATTGGAAGCTACATATTCAAAAGTAGTTTAAAAGTTTTACCAAATGGATCTTAAGATTTGTTAATTACAATTTGGGTTTTCCTCTTCAAATTGTATATTTTACCATTTACAACATTATAATTACTAATTTCTTTGAATTGGAGATTTGGACATAATTTATTATCATTGTAATTTGGTTTATTATTAATTTCGTTATCATACTATTGGTTAGTGTAAATTAGGCTTCTCTTGTAGATATACTTTGTACCAATGTTTTTTTTTCTTGCCAAGTACAATTTAATGTAGATGTTTAAGAAAATTAATAACTAAATAAATATATGTATTTATATCCTCATATATTACTATAGCTATAGAATTGGTGTGACTTGATTTTTTATAAGTAAATTTGCATGTATTCTTTTACCAAAAATTTATCACGTTTTCACCTCAGTAAATCAAGTTACTCAAAAAATCACCTTAATCATACAAGTTAAGGATCAAAAAGGGTAAAAAGGGAATCTAAAATACTTAAAACGTATAATAAAGAAGAACCCTAATTCTTGCCTAAAAACACTAATCATGCTTAGTCTCTTGCATTAGACTGTTAAGCCTCGATTAACATTTCTAGTCTAGATTTGAACTAAGCATACACTTAAACATAGTCTAGGGTTAATATGACACTTAGGGTGTTTGTTTGGAAGAGTGGTAATGAACTTGGATAGTGGGAGCTGACATTGTAGCAACTCCTATTAGGAGCTGCATTTTACTCACTCTCATTGGAAGTTGCATTTCCTTTATAAATCTACAGTGATAGACATTGAAAAGTCACCATGAAGCATTCCTAGCATAAGTTGTTTGTCTAGAGAAACCAAACATGAGACCCGTCTAATGCTTTGAAACGCATGGGGAAGCTATGGGTTCTTTAAAACAAATGCACCCGTAATCATGCTAAAGGAACTTCCAAAAACACTATGAAGTGATCCCGAGCATTAATTATCATTAACCCTATCACAACCTTAATTAGGGGTTTCAAGGCTAAAAAGATAAAAGTAAGCTTTTTGGACATCTCAAGTGGATATTTTAGATGATTGTTTTTAAGGGTCCTTAATTGTAATTAAGCTAAGTAATTAGCCTTAATTATGCTTAAGACTTCTTTAATAACACATATTGAGATTATACTCAAATCAAAGAGAATTTTGCATAGATCACAATCATACTTTGAGATGTCCAATTGGGCTTCAGAAATTCCAAGGAGGCACTCTAGGTCAAAGTAATGCTCAATAATTAAAATATAATATTTTCACTACAAGAAAAATAAAATTTTGCAAGGACATATGTCTATTTGGAAATTTTACGTCGCTGATCTACTCACATATTACCTTTATCTGATTATTATCGATTGTGTACTTTCTCTTAGTCATTTCAGTCGTTCCATTGACATACTCTATTAGGTGCAAGTCCTTACGATTATAAAGCAACTTCAAATCTCTACATGCATTGTTTGTGTCTTTTGTCTTGTCCTTGACATCCAATGTCATGTAGAATACATTGTCAAATATATTTTTCTCGATATGCATGATGTCTAAGTTATGCCAACTTAAGAATTTCGACCAATATGGTAACTCTTAAAATATGTTGATCTTCGTCTAATTGTAAATATTCTTGAATCTCTCTAATGTTTGTGAACCAACATCATGTCCAAAAATGATCTACTCAAACTTTAACAGTTGACTAAATAATTACTCTTCCGACAACTTAAGAGGTGAGTTGGACAATTCAACTGTATTTTTCTTAAAAGTTTGTTTATGTTTTCGACATGGGTGGACCAAGGACAGGAATTAACGATGACAGTCAAAGAAACACGACTTACGACTATGCTGAAGCTAAAACAACTTTGAGGGAGGCTCATCATTAATTGTTGAAGTCATAGTAATTAAGTCTAACACTAAGAGTTTAGTTGTTGTCATTGTTTGCATTGAAAGTCCCATATAAGTCAACTTCTTGGTTTCTTTCTAAAGTTCTTTCTTTATTTTAGCACAAGTGGTTCATCAACATTGTAGAGGTTGTCTATGGAAGGGCAATCAGGAGGTTTTCTCCTTTTATACCTAACAACTTGAGTCCACGATCTCAGGTTGTGTAGAACAATCCCTTAGGGTGATTCGATTAGGTAGTTTATCAGGTTTCTTCCTAGCCCTTGTGTTTTAACTTGATTGGTAACTGCATTGTATTTCCTTTTTGTTTTACATTGTTGTTTGTGTTGTTGCCTTTTCCATTCATTCACCTCTTCTTTCTTTTACTGGTAAATAGTAATAAGAGACCATTTGTGGTTGAGTGAAAGAATTAGTGCCACCTAGCCTATTACCTTCTCATTGGGGGGACGATAATTGAGAGGGAGGAGAGTTCACCAAAATTTGAGTCACAAAAAAATGGAGTGGAGGATGTTTGTCTCTTAGAGGATGACATATAGTAAGATGTATTAATGTAGTAAGACAAGTCAAAAAGAAGAAGCAATCGTTCTCTCTTTTACTAATGTAATAATAAGAAATAAAACTAAAATAAGATTGTAAAAAGAAAAAAATAGAGGGCAAAATGAGTATGACAAGTCAAAAAGGAGTAATCCTTCTGTCTTTTATTAATGTAGCAAGAAATAGACCAAAAATAAAATTATAAAAATAAAAAAGATAATGGGCAAAATGGGCATGACAAGTAACAAAAGAGCAATCCTTCTCTCTTTTATTAATGTAGTATGTGGTAAGAAATATACCTAAAAGAATATTAGAAAAAGGAAAAAATCAAGAGCAAAATGGGCATGACAAGTCAAAAAGAAGGATAAACCTTCTCTCTTTTAATTAATGTAGTAATAAAAAAAGAGTAATCCTTCTCTCCTTTATTAATTTAGTAATAAGAAATAAGCCTAAAATAAAATTGTTAAAAGAAAAAAAGAATGAGGATAAAACAGGTATCAAAAAGGAGTAATCCTTCTCTCTTTTATTAATGTAGTAAGATAAGGGACGCAAAAGACATGTTCCTAAACCAAGATCACCATTTGTAACACCCAGTTCACAATTTGTAGAGTAATTGTGAAATCTCAAGGTAAAGAGGAATTCTATTCACAGATTCACAGCTCCTGCTTCTTTAGCCTAGGACAAAGATTCTTTGATGTTCTACAACTTGTTATCAAAATCCATGGTCCGTTGATTTGGACTATGTGTAGCCACTTTCAAGCTTCATCTCTTGATATTCTTGTATAATCAGTACAACAAGGTATAAAGTGTGAATCTGATTACTCGAAAAGCCTTGTCCATATCTAAAACATGGAGATGATGGCACAAAGAGCATAGAATATTTGCATCACCTTCTCCAGTTTGTTAGGTTTTTGCCTCGACATGGTTGAGTGGTTTCTTTCTTCCACTCATTGGCAGAAGACCTAAGCAAAAAACATGGATGATAGAGACGATGTTTTTTATTTTTTTTGTAAATAGGAAGAATGAAGATTTGTCGATCCAAAATTGAGAATTGGAAACGTGTGCTTTGACACTATTCTTCGGTTTACTCTTGATGCAGAGAGGATATGGATACCAATGGAAGTAAATTTGGCTAACAAGGGTAAAATAGGAAATAAGGTAAAAAAGAAGGTTTAATCCTTCTCTCTTTTATAAGTGTAGTAAGACACAAATACGTCCATCTTTTGGACTAAATCATTATATTTGTATGTATACTTTAATTTGTTTGATTTTCTCTACTTTTTCTTTATTGTTAGATTCTTTTTTTTTTTTTTTGATATTGATAAGTATTGTTAGATTCTTATTCGTAAAGCAAACAAAAAAAAAAAGATCATTTCTCTTGACACATTCAAACTGAGATTACAGGATCAGCCACTGGTTGTGACTTTCCGTGGAATCCCAATCGAGCAGAGTAACAGTACAGTAGCTTTAAGTTGCAATTACGCCATGACAAATTAAGTAACAAATTACCTGTCGTAACTTTTGGTGTTTTGGATCGACAGTCCCTTGAATTAACTAACTATTATTCTTTACCTTCCTGAAAAAAACACGAACCTAAACTTCTTTTGTCTTGAGTCTGAACTCATTTTATGGGGATCGGGTGTGATGAGTACAAGGCGACGCATATCATATAGTCTGAAATTTGTTGGCACAATGAGATGTCTATCTTGGAAATGTAGCAGAAGAAGGATGTCTGGTGGAGTAACATCCACGATTCAACAATGCATTTTTGGTCCATTTATCAATCAAAGTCCAGCATTTGAATAATTCTCATTCAGAGGTAAACTCCCCGTTGAAACGAAACATTGCATGCTTCCTTTCAAAAAAAAAAAAAAAACCTCACTCATGCTGCAAGTTGTAATATTTTTGATACATGTGCAGAGCAGGGCGGGTAACGTTCCATTATCCGTTCGATCCACACTCTCATCTTACTGTTTGATCGATAGGTCATGTATTTTTTTATCTTTATTTTTTAATACATGGTGGGAGACTTTTTCTCGCAAATTCCGCCCACCCCCCCCTCGTGACTTTTGGTTGGTGATTCCTCCACGTTGTTCAAGAAGCATAGGGAATAGCGTTATTATCTTTTTTCCTGGGCATAGGGACTAGCGTTGTCACGTACATTTTTTTTTTTTTTTTTTCCCCCAAACGATAGCGAGGATTATTTCTTTTTATATTTTTTTCCTCGAGATTCGCAGGATTCGAACATGATCGTGCCACTTTCAATGTACATAGTCGGTAGGCAATTTCGGTCTGCGCGGCTGGTTTTGATCTTTTCTACGTTCATTTAGAATCTGTATTTTTCAACAAAATTTAATATCTAATCATGACTTTTCAGTATTTGCATTTTTCTTATATTATTTCTGATTAAGGTTTGTTAATTATCATTAAAAAAAATGTTATTATGATTGTTACACATGTATTCTAGAAAGAAAAGAGAAAGAAATTATATAATAAAGATTTATACGATGATAGCAAATGGAAAAAGAGATTTATATGTAATCATGAATATAATGTCGAGATTAATAAATAGTTTTCATATAATATTAAAATTAATAAATAGTTATAGAGTCAGTCTTCTAACTCAATTTGAAGCCGCACAATGCATACTACTCCTATATTTATACTTGAATATAATGTTGAGATTATCATAGTGATGCCTGGCTTAGTTTGAGGTTGAACGGTATATATATACTCGAATATAATGTTGATATTAACATATATATGATTTTCAACTACATTCGAATATGATGTCCAACATGTATACTTGAATATAATATCGAGATTTCAAGCATGAGATCAAATATATTCGGTATATGTATGTTCGGTGGCTACATATTTGGTAGCTATATACCCTTTACATACATGTTTGATACCGAACATATTTGATATATGTGTCACTTTCATATTAGGATTGATACTCATGTTCAAGGCGTTAGATCAAATATATATATAATCAAATATAATATTGATGAAAACACACGATTTATTGCGAAAGAGAATACAAGATTAAATATAATGTCGATAAAAATATGTAATCTAGCATGATTTAATAATAATATAGATGATGTTGGATTAGTCGTCGAACCTAGCTTGAAGCCGAACCGTCTCTGACAATTAGCTCGAAAGCCGTCTCGGGCGATCAGTTGGGCATACCATGCCACAACATTTGTGGTGAGCAACACACGTATGATTTGGGATCGGTTGCCCGACTCAGTTTAAGGCCAAGATCATTTTTGGTTTTTCTATATATAGGTTTGAATAAAATGTTGAAATTATCGTGTGATTAACATACATATTGTTGAGAAAAATATCATATTAAATACATATTATTGAATATAATGTCAATAAAATACACGCTCAAATTTGAAGTTAAATATAATATCATTCAAATTATGAGATCAAACATGATTTAATTAGATTAATGTCAAAATAAATCTAATATAGTATTGATATAAATTTAGTTTATAACATCATATTCTAATCTCCTATTGACATGTTAAAAGGAATGTATTTAAGTGCAGAAACAATCAACATATATGATGTGGGATCAATTGTCCAACCCGGTTAATCAATTTGAAAACTAAGTTTAAGAGAACTAGGTCTGGACAAGCATTATGTCCTAAGCGATCGACTCAAACAAGTCATGTCATGGCATCTGCGGTGAATAACACATGTATAGTGTGGGATCAAATACTTGGCTTGGTTCGAAGTTGAATGACACAAACCATCTAAACATTACTATTGAGCAAGTGCCAAGTACAATCATATATTTTTCATGTATATTCAAATATAATGTCAAAAAAGTGCATGTGATCATATGTTAAATGCATAGATTTGTATTATTAAATATAATATCAAATAATACATTATATGATGTTACATATAAAGGTAATATAAAATATATGAATCATGTGTCGTGTATATGGTTGTGTATTATTGAATATACTGTTAAATAATACATGATACAATATTACATATAGTGACATTATGTGTAACGACCTAGATCTGAAACAGTACTTTGAGTTAAATATTTCATTGATGTTTTCTGGCTCTCTTGGTGTTAGACACAGTGTGTAGCGCATCTTGTGTTAAGTGCATGAAGGCATGCGTTTAATACTAGTGGTCTGTGTGAGACAGGCACAACATGTAGGGGCGAAGTGCAGGCACAACTGACTAGTGCGATTTTTCGACACGGACTGTAAGTACAGAAAATTTAGTATTCAGACCCAAGACATAAGTTGTGTTTAAGTAGATCAGGTTTCGTAGCTTGGATTTAGGTATTGTGATATGGTGTTTTGTGAATGGGCTAGTGTGTGAACCCTTGTGGAAGTGTTGAAGGCCCATTTTGGGTGATGGGTAGCCTATCTTCCCACTTGTGTGAGTCACTCGAGTTGTAAGTAGTTATGTGGTTGTATTTTAGACATTTACGACCTTACTCGGGTGTAGCTTTCTCCACACGTTATATCTTCTTTTCTTCTTCTTTTTCCTTCCTTTTTTCTTTTGTTTTTTTCTTCCTTTTTCCTTCTCTCCTTCTTATCTTTCTCCTCCCCTTTTTGTTAGCAACGTGTGAGGGGAGAGAGAGACGAAGAGATAGAAAAACATGGAGAGGGAGAGGAAGGAGGTTGTTGTGCTCGCTGCGTCACCACCGTCGCCGAGAGGATGAGGAGCAGATCTTGATATTGTGCTTGCGAAAGAGGTAGTGGCGTCACTACCATTTGTCTACGTCGGTGGAGCTACACATCCTATAGTCTTTCCTCGCTTATTGGAGGACAGTTGCATGAGCTGGATAAATCATTGCTGACTGTTTTCGTTGAAGCAAACAAGAAAAGAGTATCCAGCAAAGTGTAATCGTCATGATGTCATGAGAATTGTCATGTAGGATTGTCATGTAGGATTGTCAACTGTAATCGTTTATTTGTCATCTTATTTATTATTCACCTTAATCTAATTATGTATAGGTAAGAAAAAAAAATTCATTTATTTAATTGGTAAGGTACAAATAAAACAAATTATTTACATATTTTAATGGATAGGATGTAGATAATTCTTTTTATCTTATCTGTCTTATCTATTTAAATTATAATATTTTTTATGTAAATGTTATGCCATAGAATTGAATGTCTGTTTGCTACTTAGTTCATTATCATATGAGATCTATACTATATATTCTTGATGATTATGATTTATTAAAAAGAAAGTTAGAAAAGAAATACAAAGTATAGATATTAAAGTTCAATTTTGAAAATTGTAGAATTGTGTTGATTTATTTAAACAATTTATTATTATATTAATCTATAATATTTATTTAATTACTATTTATGTGGTGATTGTAAGTGATATTTATTAATTTGAATTGTAAGAAATGAATTATTTATTATATGTATTATAGAAATAAGAATTTTTTTACGTATTAGTTACCCATTATTTGTCATTACTTACTTGTTTTTATGGGTAGAAAGGTAAAATTATTCTTACGGGGAGAAAATGTAAACTACTTCCAATCAAATGCTGTAGTTTAAAAAACACCCTTGGAGGAAAAAACAGTGAAGAATGGATAGCTCAAAGTCAGACCGCGCACAAATTTGGTGGTGTCTGTCCGCATGCCGTGCGCATGCGTCGATGAAAGGTTCATTCTCAAAGAAGCAAATGGTTGTCAAGAATGATGCCGTGGCCCCCACCATATTCTGGTTCACCATATGCCGTGGCCGAAATCACTGTCTCAACTTCTTACATTCATTAGTCTAGTGGAAGCAAGCTGTTTATTGTACCTGTTTGTTTGCAGTTTATTAGCGTCTCTCTCCCATGTCTATATTGCAGTAATAAAGACTATAAGACTAGACATGGAATTCGGACCGGGCCAGACGGTCCACCCGGGCCTAGGTCAGGTAGGGCCGGCCCGCTGGCTGGTCTGGGTCGGGCCGGTTGCGAAAAATCATGGGCCGTGCCGGGCCAACGGGCCCATGGGCCGGACCGGTCCATCGGACCTAAAAAAATATAATAAAATAAAATAATAAAAAAATATTTTTTTATTAATATATATTTTTTTGAAATACAAAAAAAATTATTACATGTTTACATAAAAAATACAAAAGATATTTACATCATTTGTTTTACATTTTTTTTCAATTTTTACATAAAGAATTATTCTTTTGGAGAGTCTGTTCTGCCTGTTGAAGTTGATGTCGCATCATCGTCTTCTTCTGATTCAAACTTTAAGCTCAAATCTTGAAAACGATCAACCGCATTGTACCAATCTTTTAAGCAGACGGAGGCTTCTACAGACTTCTCCGATAATCTACATCTTTTATCATTTAATACTCTTTTTCCTGCAGAAAATGCAGATTCCGATGCCACAGTTGACGCCGGAATCGTTAGTAAATCTTTTGCCATTTTTGA
>JAMKQA010070095.1:0-12176 GCA_024699735.1 Posidonia australis | reverse complement strand
AGACGTCCGGATGGCTCAGCTCACCACCTCCTCCCACGGTCGTGTGCACCTCAGCTCCCTTTCTTCCCTCCTTTCCTCTCTGCGCAGCACACTTCCTCTGCTCCGCCACTGCCTCCCCCTCTTATCTCCATCCCCATCCACAAGGCAATGGCCACCCATCCTGTCGGACGAGATGGGGAGGCACGAGCCTCCGCCGCTGGTGGCACGGGAGGGAGAAGAGGAAGAAGAAGATGACAGAGAAGAAAATGGTGGAAGGTAGGGCTCGCGGAAGAAAGAAAGAAAAAGAGGAAGAAAAGAAAAGAGTAAAGAATGGCACGCAAATCGAGACAACTGTGCATCCTCAAAACGGACTCCCCAAGGGTCCCAAAACACAAGCAGATGCACAGAAAACCAACCACAACTACACACAGCCAAGAAACAACAGATTATCCATTAATAAACCATTAAACACAATATTACAAATAATACATGGTTTATTATAAAAATGGATAATCAGACTCTGATGTTACACTTTTACTAATAGATGCACTTATCCTGCTATATTTTCAATTGTGGATTTATTTGTATTCCCTCCTGTGCTGCATTTTAAAACATCTTTAAAGGGATCTCTCACTTTTATTCAAATTTTTATATGGTTCATTTGGAAGGAAAGAAACAATAGAACATTCAGGGGCACTCTCAAAAACCCCAGTATGATAATAAATGATATCATTTCCATGTTTCACTGTTTGGTAGAATCTCTGGGTACAGGCTTTGAAAGAAACGATATTCTGCAATCTTTATCCTCATTCCAGCAGAAGAGGGAGTTAGAGCAAACACCAATGGCTCCTAATATCCCACAAGGATCGGACTACAATGCCTCTACATCCGTCTTTATGGAGGACAATCCTCCAATTTGATTAACTGTTTGTTAATCGTGATATTCAGAAGTGAACTTTGAGTTTTATTTTTGATCAATTCTGTGACATACAGTTGGAAATTTTGGTTGTGTAATATTAACTTTGATAATCTGTGTAATACTGATCTTTTATCTTAATAATATACTACTACCGTTAACAAAAAAAAAAAAAAACATTTCGAGATCACACTTCAAAACGTTTCTAACCAGCAAATCAATCGATTAGCCACTGAATAAAAAAATTTCGAAACAATTCGCCAATATTTATCTAGAACAACAGCAAACTCAATGTCTACATCATCACAGTTGGGCATGCATACATCACGTTGATTCAAGTCCACGTCAGGCAACTGAGCAAGAAACATATTATTTGGTTAAGCGTCTCTTGGAGCCACTAATCATCAACAACCCCTGAAAACAATACAACATATAAAGTAGAAATAAAATATATGGAAGGATCATGAACTGAGAATGCTATCTATTCCACAGATAGCAGCTCTTTATTTCTTAAGACAGATTGTCTTCCGTTCACTGAGGCCTAGATTGGTTAGAGTTATGGACCTCTAGAATAATGACCACTACGGCACTACCTCAACCAAATGAGTTTGATAGTGATTGATTATACATCTTATCTGATACTCTATTGATTTTAAAATAAAACTATTAACATAATTGACCAGATGGTATGATTTTGGTAGAATTAAATGGATTATATAAGGACATTTACTTTCTTATCTCTAATACAATATGAATTTATGTAATTTATTTAACGAAAATTACAATGAATGTTATTAATTTACCTAACGAAAATTACTATGAATTTATATTGAGAAGAAAAATATGACCTACAAGAGAATACATCATATTAAGATAGGTTCTTTATATTACTGTGAATATATTATATTACAGGTGTATTCCAGTATTATTATACTATTTACACGTAAATCACTGTCATCACCTAATAAGAAAATTTTGTAATCATCTAAACTAGATTTAAATTCATAAAGATAAATATATCATTGCGAATAATAAAAGTAATGTCAAAATCTACATCCAAACTAGATTTAATATTCTCTAGATTTTACATTCATAATATTACAACTATTCTACCTCAATTTGGATGCATAGAACCACAATTCTATATCCAAATAATATCGAAACGATGCCTAAAAGATACTACACAATCTTTCTTCCTCCTAAAAGAAATAGGAAATAGATCAAGTTGCTGCTGATTACCTTATTTTGTTAACGATGTTTTTTTTTTTTTTTTGTTATCGGTTTAGAGAGGGAGGGAGGGGGCGTGGCGAGTTTATACCATCTCCCAACCATTACGAAATATTTCTGCATGTCCCAGGATTCGAACCCGAGACCTGTGGCGAGTTTAAAGTTCTCCCAACCACTGTGACAATGAGGCATAGATTTTTTTTTTGCCATAGATTTTTTTCACCTAATCACAGTGTACTGGCGGATATACAAAATCTTGAGCATTGTTTTTTTCCTTAATCAATACCTTACCTATAAAAAATTATAGATTGGCCAAAAATCCCATTAGATCAATCCCACACTTTAAGAATCCATTTGATAGAATTTTTGAACAGTTTTTGAACATATACTTTCTCTCTAGAAGTTATAATGGTCCAATAATTTTACCAAATACGATCAATTTCTTAGAAACATTTAACTTTTAAAATAATAATCCCTTTACATTTTCAGAAGTTAAGTTATGACAACTTCTTGTCAGAAACTAACTTCTACTATTGGATTCAAAAGTTAAAACTCTACCAAACGGACTCTATGTCCACTATAATCTAAAGAAAGTTTTAGTGGTTCATACAATTCTATAAGATGCTCAAAACCACTCATATAAATGCACAGCAAATTGACAAGAGTAGAACTAATTCAAAGCGGATCCTCTATCGCGTGCAATAGAGAGACTAATCACTGATGTCTTTGTATCAACTGTCGGATTTGGGTACGTTTACACTCAAATCCCTTGAATAAACTATGAATTAAAGTGCAAAATACCCATCACCGTGAGAGACGCAATAGAGAAATCCCTATCAGGCCAAAAAGTAAAACAAGTCTATTTATCAGAATGCTCACGAATGAGAAATGAAGGTACTATTTGTTACAAATGTGCTGTCAGAATAAGGTTATGTACAGCCATACAGATCATTATATGTCTGATGTGATTGCTTGAAATATGATGCAAAAGTTTCACCATATCTGAAAATGACAAAATGTACATCCTGATTCCTTCTAGTCCACCACAAGCTCTAAAATTTGCCATTACTTGAAGATCGTCACAGGAATGCAGTCTGAAATACGACAATATAATCAAATAAGGGATTATGACCGTTAACTAGACAAGAACAAGAATTTTGATAGCCTGAAAGCCACTTACCAAGTAAATCGGCAGAATAGGTGTTACTTAATAGAGCATAAAGATCAAGTCTGTTCAGTGCACTGAAAGAGAACCAGAATCACAGAGGACTTAGTCGAGAAGATGGACAATGTGACCCAAAAAGTTGGCAGAGTATAGTTTATTTCAAAATAATTTGCAGGAAAACATCAAAATATAACACAATACCTCGCTGGACGGGAGCTCCCATTGTTGATAATGGACTTCATATGCTCAATTACAGCAACAAATGGAAGCAGCACCTTCTGCGAGAGCCAGGATCCTAAAAAATTCAATTGAGTATGTAGTGTGCTTCAGCAGAAACAAAGATTATCTATTCAACAGAAGGAAAGACAAATGCAGTAGGTAACCTGCTATCAGCTGGAAGCTCTTCACCTAGTTGTGACTGTTAAACTTTCAGTAAATGGAAACCTTTTCCCCATCAATGCATACTGAAAAGTTGTGAGCCGTCATGCTGCAGTTTTCAATTCCAATGGTTTGGCACCATTGGCTAAGTGATGGGCAGGTGCAAATGCTCAGGAATTGGAGAGCAGCGGGAAGCCCCTCTGAGAATGACTGGAGTTGAGGGCACCCAGAAATTTCCAGATATTCCAATGATGCCAAAATTTTCAGCCCTACCAACAACTTTAGCTGTTTGCAGTCATTTATTATCAAATCCTTGAGAGAAGAGAGGTCTGTCAAATTCCTAGGCAATGATGTCAACTCCGGGCAGTTTTTGATCTCCAAGTGCAAAAGAGATGTCAGCTCATGTAGACCCTCTAATAAAGTGTGTGTTGGGCTGCGTAACACTAAGCTGCTGAGAGATGGAAGCTTGGGAAGAGATTTCAAGCAAAAACAATTCCAAATCTCCAATTTCTTCAATGCAGATATGGTGCGAGGCAGTATTTTTAACTTCGAGCAACCAACAAGGAAAAGTTCCTCAAGGCGAGGCATATCACCTTCCCCCACACCAGACCATTCTTCCAGTTGTAGGAGATTCTCAAATTTCAACGTTTCTAGAGACGGAAAGCATGTAAATTTACGCTCACCACAGAAATCCTTATGGATGTGCTTCACTCCAACTTTTTCCAAGGAGAGATACTTGAGGGAAGGGAGCTGACCAAGTGGTGGGAGATGACATTCAGAGCAATCAGAGAGATTTAACGTAACAAGATTGGAAAATGCTGGATCCCCCAGCCAGCTTGGTAACATAACACCACCAAACCCCCTTATTGCAAGCTCTTTCAAATTGGCATGTGGTTGGAGATTATTTAACACCTTTTCATGAACATCTCCCTCTACTTTTGTGCCCATGTTCCACTGAAACTCCAGCTTGTAAATGTGTTGTTTTTTCTTCAAATCGGCCTCTTTAGCTTCATCCTCATTGACCACATTATCAAGTTTTGAAATGCAAAGTTCTCCTTGAAGATCTACAAGATCCTTCAATTCTTCTATCTTGCATCCATCCATGCTGCCAACCACAAAAGTAGACAAAGTTTGGAGACTAGTTAAGTGCCCAATTCCTGGTGGAAAAGATGATAGACCAGTGATCCTGCACTGATGAAGTTGTAGATTGAGATGCCTTAGATTAATTAGGCTTCTTATGCCTTTTGGTAACTCTTTTAGTCCAAAGCAGTCACCAAGATCTAAAGTCTGCAGGTTGTAAAGTCCACACAGAGATTCAGGTAGCCTCTCTATTTGAGTATTGGACAGGCTAAGGTACCTTAGGTGTATCAAATGTCCAATCGACTCTGGCACAACATGGAGAGAAGTGTTACTCAAATCCAACACCCGCAAGCAACTCAATTTCAGAAAAAGATCTGCAGGCACTTTCCACTCATGCAATTTGCATTCACCAGCCAATGAAAATGTGCGCAGACCTTGAGATTCATTGAACACCTCAAGTGTCAAGGACTCCAATTTGCTGCTATTCAGTGAAAAATGGAGCGTGCTTTTTGAGAGACCATAAGAATCAGCAAAATGCATCAAAAAACATTCACTAGCTGAAATAAAGCATGCAAAATCATGGACCACCTCATGCATCACGTATTTGGGCTCACCATACTCATAATCAAAGTGTGAATACTGAAAAAATGACCTCCATAGGAGATCTGCGAAGTACTGCCCACCCAAGTCTTCCAGGCGTACATTTCCTTTAGGCACAATAAATCCTTGTGCCATCCATAGCCTGATCAAAAGTTGCTTGCCAAATTTGATATCCTTTGGCAACATAGAGCAGTACATGAAGCATTGCTTCAGATGCATTGGCAGATGAATATAGCTTAACCACAGAGATGGAAAAAAAACCTTGTTCTTTATAGGAAATTTCCATATTTGATTTTTCAAGATGTGTCTCCATTCATACTCATCCTTCCGAGTATGCATAAGACTCGCAAGAGCCTTCACTGCCAAAGGCAAACCCTTGCACCTCTTCACTAGTTCCTTCCCTATCATTACCACGTCTGGATCAGCATTTATCTTACCATCTCCAAATGCATGTAGGCTAAAAAGAGACCAGCATTCTTCAAATGATAAACCCTGCAAATGATACCGAGGTAATGAGCCCATGACTTTTGCAACCATTTCACTAGAAGTGGTTATCAAAACCTTACTCCCTTTAGCCCCTGACATCAAAGGAATCTGTAGCTTCTCCCATTCGTCACAGCTTCCACTCTGTACATCATCGAGAACAATTAAGAACCTCTTCGCACCTAAAATTGTCCGAAGGTTACGCTGCATAGCATCTAACCCCAAAAGAAGATACTTATCACCAGTTGCAGATTCAATAATCGCCTTTGTCAACCTCCTCGCATCGCAATCCTCCGAGACAGACACCCAAATCCGCAGCCTAAAGTGGGTCTCTATCCTTTCATCATGAAAAACCAACCGGGCAAGAGTCGTCTTACCGAGGCCACCCATGCCGACAACAGGAACCACATCAAAATCACTTCTTTTGGACTCACTTTCCAAGAGCTGCCTCACTACATTCTCCTTATCACCCTCCCTTCCAAACACACAGGACTCATCAACCAAAACCCCGGGAACACTACCAACTTTCCCCTCCTTCACAACAACAGCACGGTTGACCCCCACAACCTCATTCAAATGGAGCCCAACACCAACCTTGACAATCTCATCCAGTTTCTCCCCAATCCCATTGATCTTGGTCGAGAAATCAAACGACAGCAAATTCTCCGCAAGCACAGGGACAGAATCACATACCGCTGAATCACTGCCCAGCTGAAGAACCCGGGTGGTCAATTCATCAAAGACGTCGTCGGCGTCGCAGATGACTCCCTTGAGATCGCAAAGCCAGCTCCTCACCGCCTCATCCTTCTCCTGCCGCTCCTCCGCGTCGCGGAGGACCGCCTGGATGCGAAGCAGCATCCTCCTCACCTTGGTCACCGCGTTCTCGCAGCCGAGCAAAGGCACCGCCTTTTTCACCACCGGGGAGGCGAGGTGCCGGAACACCACCTCCAGATGGGCCGACAGTGTTGGCGTTGGCTCTCCCATGGAATTCCAAGAACGAGATCAGAGTTTCCAGAAGGTATTGGTGGAGAAGAAAAAGACAATTCGGGAGAGGGGAGAGAACGAAATATGGGAATAGAAGGTTTTATTCTTCCTAGTCACTTTTTCTTTGTTCCTAGGAAGGGCACATGGACACCACAACTCTTTTCTTCTTTCTTTACTGAAGGCAAAATCCATTGACTCGATTCAATCCGAAAAGAACTACACCGGTTCCAATTCCAACTGCCAATTATTTAATCAACGATCTACTTCAGCCTCCAGAAAGGCATATACAGGTAGACCATATAAGTTTGCGATTAATAGTATTTCAGTGTTCAGAATTGTCATCTATTGTGTGGCTGACATCAGCATCTTTGTTATCTACCAATGCGGTATGCTCTATGGTCTTTTTCTTTTTCCAATTTCAAAGGTACTTATTGACACAAAACTACAACCAATACATCCTGCATTCCTGATTAGGATTTCAATGACCTGAGGATACAGCTCATATCAATGACTGGTGTCCCAGTAGTTTGTGATATGTTTTAACAAAACAACTCTGATCGCATTTATTTCCCGTAAGGCTTTTGTTTGTTCCACTATTTGTAAAGAAAAACTAGCCTCAAAGACAGCTTGAAGCTGAAAGCCAAGGTTAGCTTTGGCTGGCATAAAGGTTGTTCTCCTTCACCCGTAAAGTACGTTGTCATATTACCACTTTTAGCCCAAACCAACCACCTGTGGGACCGAAACAAGACATTTCATCTTCTGCAGAAGTAGATTTTATTAATAAGATGAAATTACAATATAAAAATGAGTTTATATGCTGAAGATCCTGGGTACACGTGGGTGAAAAAGAGAGAAGCTTAGGTTTTATAATAAGAAGCCTCCCCTTTTGGGACAACAGTAGACACAAATCCAGGAAAGTCTTCAGGTAGAAGTCCTCAAATATTTTGTGAAAACTGCGTGACTTAGCCAGCTGACAACCTGCTTGAATGGAAAATTCATATATTTCACAGTCCTTCGCAATCCTCCGCAGCATAAAATGACAGCATTGAATGAACAGTGGGATGGCTCTGGATGATGAACCCCCTTCAGAAAGATAGGTTGTGTTACGAGCAGCCCCATAAGAACAGATCCAGGAGCTACCAACAAGATCCTGCAGACAATGAGAACAGATCCAGGAGCTACCAACAAGATCCTGCAGACAATGCCATTGTCATTTACAAACTTAAGGGCAGACCAGAGGTCAAATGTTTTTTCCAGTCCAAGAGGAGTATCCACAAATCATACATGGCATGGAATAGCAGAGACAGATGTCTGTGCCTCTGTGGTAGGAAATTGGGATGTTATGGTATCCAATTTTTCATTTAGTTGCCAGAAATCTCAGTGTCATTTCATGAGCGGAACTATTAGAAGTGTTTTAGCCATAAGCAACACGAACGAAATTAATATGAAAAAATTAACACTTTCACCATAAGTCAATGACACGAATCAGTTAAAGGAATATACACTCGAGAAAGTTGCATATGTATTGTGTAAAAGAGGAAAAATAATAAATTCTATAACAATAAGGAAATTCCACATATCATGGCCCTCAGGCATGAGACGGCACGAATGCACTCCCAGGATAAATTTTCAAGCATGTAGATTACATTAATGTCTCCTACGTGGACATCAAATGTATTTCCTCAGCAAAAAAACTAAGTCTTCAGCCCAATCATAATTTGAGTTCATCATCTAAGATTGGGAGAAAATTTTACGGCATAGTCATCTAAAATACATTTTATATTTGCAAAAATAGCAAAGCAGAAAGTCTTAGTGAAAGTGCATAAAATCAAAGACAGGTAAAGTTATAAAAGCAATTCCTAAATCACACAAGAAGATCTATTTTGGAGGTTTGACTATTTTATTTTAAAATAAAATGACATAAACACTTCCCAAATATCTCCAACAATAGAAGTACTTCCACAGTAGTAGGATATTAAGCTACTGAAAATGAAGCTTGAGTGAACATTTTAAGTTATGATGGAATTCTTCTTGATGTTGGGAATACAGATATCAAGGATGAATAAAAGTGTGATAACAACTTGTAGATCACTCAAGAGAAGAGACGTGTTTCAAAAATATATGCTTATAACATCTGCATCAAGTCCATTTTTGTTTTTGACATAGTCACATAGGTGAATTTATTGAACAAACCATGAAGATGCTTCTCATGTACATATATTTAGATGATGAGAAATGGTAAGATTCATCATTCATCTCTAACTACCAAGCTTGGAGTAAGACTTATACTAAAGGTTTTTCAGTTAAAACAGTACAAAAGTAGATTTAGTAAATTATGAAAAGAAAAGAGAACATAAAAACATGAATCATCACAGTTCTATTGAATCGAACAATTTCAATAGTATTATATTTTATTATGCTTGAGCCTATAGACAATCCATACATGAATAAGATGACTGGTATATGATTCCAGATGCCATATTAACATGAGCATCAACAATCAGTTATAAGACATTTATGCAAGTTCTGCCTTCTCCTAATTATCAATATTCAGAATTATAATCCCTCTTCGAACGAAGCTTTCTTTGATAAAAGTAGTGCACATAATGATTGCAACAATTAGCAAATTACATGATCAAAGATATACTTGACAGGTTCTCCGAGTGTGAGTATCTTATCCTTGCATTTTTTAGATGGCCCTACTTAGTTTGATCAAAGTCGTGTTGCTTTTCATGGGGATAAAATATGATCATAAATTGTGAATGGAGGCTCTCTTGGATATCTGAAATTAGATTATGGTTGCAGGTTAATAAGACCTTGATTCCATTTTCCATCTTGACAACGAACACTCTACCTGCACTTTTTTATTTCCTTTTTTGATTTCCCAACATTTAGATTTAGTAACGTAAAGCAGGATTGCTCTATAGTACTGCAAAACATGATTGCTCTAATATGTCTCCTATAAAAAAAATTCCCTTTAATTTGATAAGTATTCATTTGCTGCAATTCCAGTAGATATTAATGGTATTTATGTTTCTGGGTCACTCCTACAGGGCTTTATCTTGGTGACCCAATTGTTATTTTGAGTTTTTTTAATCATATAAAATTCAAATGTGATACTTCTTAAAAAAACTCAAATGTGATAACTTATTGTGCTCTTAATCCAAAGAAGTTTTTTTTATCAAGTAGCTTATGAGGTCTTGGAAGTGAACTATATTATGTATTACCAGATGTATTAAGTAGATAAAGGGCATCTGTATTGCATCTAGAACAAAGAAAAAAAGCATGTATACACAAAAATGGCAATGCTATGTAAACTATTAAACTCACATTCACTGGATTGCTTCAACTTCTTAATTTTTCTATTGCAGCAGTCACCAGACTTTTCCAACTGAAAGGCGTGGACAGGATGATATTTCAGTGATGCCAGTGCTTCCTTCCTTTCATCGAGCTTCAGCTTCTGATCTTTCTGTAAACATAAGATTCCAAAAGTCTGAACCAAATAAGAAATTCAGCAACAACTTTCAAAGTACTTGAATCACAATAAAAAGGGAAGAACTTCAAACTTACATAGGCTTTATTATATATGTTAATCTGTTGCTTGCAAACTCTAATTTCCATCTGCAAAGCACTGACTCGAGACTCAACAGACACAGTGCACTGCTCCACCATCTTCCTATGACTGCTCCGGATAACTTCCGGCTGCCAAACGTTCAAGGCCACAGATGTCCGCCTAGAAATAACAAACATAGTGATTGTAAGACCAGCTGATCAACATTTTTATTTATTCCTTTCTTTATTAAGTTTATTTCAATTTAAGTGACCTTCTCAAACTAAAAACCAAACAAATGATTTCCCAGTGAGGCCCAACCTATAGTTGCAAATCATCGTTCAAGATTATTTTAGTCGCCCAAAGCATCTACTGCCATAACATAGCAATAGCAGTAACAGAACTACACCAATGGCAAACAGCGAAATTTTATGTTCCACACCTGACGTTCTCCAAATTGGCAAGTTCCGCTGCCGCAGACTTCAACTTGTCCTGCTCCTTGGACAGCAAGGACTGGAAATTCTGGAGATTCACTGAGCAGACGGCAATCTGGCTTTCCACGTTCAGAACCGCCAACCTCCATGCCCCAAGCTTCCGTGCCTTATCCCTCTCAAACCTAGAACACCCCCAAAAAAAGTTTTTTAAAATAACGATATAAACAGGAAACACATGGTTTCACGAAGAGGCACTGACTTGGTTTTGTAGAGAGATTTCGACGGTTGCGTTTTGGGAGTGGCAGAGGTGGAGGAGGAGGAGGAGGAGGAGGAAGTGGACGGGAAATCTCGCGCGAGCAAGACGGACCAGAGAGAAAAGTCGGCGGACAGCCGGTGGAGGCGAGCGCAGGTGATGGAAACGCAGCAGAGGTCCTTGTGGCCTAATACCCGGCACTCCAAGCCGATCTCCAGGATTCTTCTCCACAGCTCGTCCGGTAGATTCGACATGCGTCCGTCCCCTTTCCCTGCTACTGCCACAGCACTCCGTGTGGGAGCGAACTAGGATTTGTTTTTTCTTTGTAACAGGTGTTGATACCGCCAACGCCAAGGCCAAGAAGGACAAAGAGCAACGCCGCGGGTTTAAACCGTAAAACAAATGGGATACGGTGTAGGAATGAGTGTTATCACATCTATATTTATTTTTGAAATACTTATGTAAATATAAATATCATCTTAGGATGAAAATTACATATCCATATTCTTAAAAAACAAATATGAATATAAACACATTACATTACAGATATTTATAGTAAAATATGAGTAAAAAGTATACATAACGGTACCTATAGTTAGAATATATATATAGGATAAGGATTAGATGAGGACATGTCTTCTTTTTGCATATTTGAGGACAAGTCATTATAACCATTGATTTTATATCTTGTGGTGGATTTTTTGTTTACGGTTAAATTTGATATGGTTACTCTTACTTGAAGTTAATCTTGCCTTCTTCTTTTCTTTTTTCCCATATTTGTTACCTTTTTCCTTGTATCTTGTGTCTTTGTTACGTTTTCTTTCCTTTTTTTGTGATTGCAATTACGGGAGGGAATCTTTTTTCTAATATGTTTACCTTCTTCGTTTCTCTCTCATATATTCATATTTTTACCTTCTTCGTATCTCTCTCATAGGAGGGGCGAGGGGTGGAACAGTTCATAAATCTTCAAATACATCATTACATCTGGAATATAGTTTTTTAACATACATTTTCATATTTGTGAATAGCAGTTACTCTCAACACTGGAAAAAAATAACTAAACACTGAACTCTTAGTGACATCTTATTACGATTTCAGTGTCATTTACATACATTTTCAGTATGAAG
>JAMKQA010070094.1:0-14033 GCA_024699735.1 Posidonia australis | reverse complement strand
CGCCAATCCAGGAGGCTTCCTGGACCCCCGAGTCTTCCCTCCTCCTCATCTATTCATCCCCAAGTTCTCCAGCCCCTTGCAACACCGCTCCGATGCCCCCAGAGAGCCACGCGAAGATCACCGAAGAAGCTCTCTGAATTGCCGTCGCTGGAGAAGGCGACGGAGTCCAAAGAGATGCCTCACGCCACACACCGCTCTATGCCCCTCCGACTGTCCAGAACCGCTCCGAGACTCCTCCTTAGCAATCCAAAGCCTTCAGAGCGCTCCCTCGAGCCCCCGATCGCTGCAACAACCTCCCTCGCTGGAATTGGTGTCGTCGACGGCCGTTGAGGCTCCTCGCCGCTACATTCAGCTCCAAAGGAGTGGAGGAGTTTTCCCTTGATGACGTGAAGCTTCTTGGAGTACGAGAATGCCGTGCCACAGCCCAGGCAGGACTCCTTGTTCCCCGTTGCCGTCGCCGAAGCACCTCGACGGCAAGGTGGGTGGGAGTCCCGTTCCAGCCGCTGGATCGCCCATCCAGTTTGTTGGATGTCTTCATCTCTTCTAAGATCGGACCATGGGAAGGCTTTGTTTGCCCTCCTCCGGCAGTCGGCGGCGGCGAGTTCCGTCGTTGGCGACTATCGTTTCTTTTCTTTTTAAAAAAACATTTAAAACATTTTATTTGAATAAAATCTGGAGTTTATGTTTTGCTTGCAAATAGGTCCTTCTGGAATTACTTTTTGGTCCTTTTATTACATATAGGTCCTGCAATCATTTTTCTAAAATGTTTCGAATAAAGTTTTGATTGAAAATATTACATTTCTTACCCTGAACATTTAAAATAATATTTTTTGAGTTTAAAACTTTAATAAAAGCCCTCTAGAGTTTTTAAAATGTGTTTTGCTTCAGACAAATTGCATAGAAGACCCTGGATTTCCTTGAAATGTTTCTGATAATTCATTTTATTGTGAAAATTGCATGAGAGTCCCCGAGCTTCTTCAAAATGTTTCTAATAGTTAATTTTTATAGTAAAATTTGCATATAAGCCCTTGTACTTTCATACATGTTTCAGATTGCTCAATTTTACTGGTTTATTTGCATTTAAGCCCTTGCATATTTCAAAAACTCTCTCGATAGTTGTTTTTCATGGTTTAATTGCATGTTAGCCCTCATACTTCTCTAGAACTTTTCCAGAAGCATGTTTTCATTGGACAAATTGCATTTAGGCACCTGTGTTTTACAAAAAACTTCAAAAAGGCTTATTTTACTGTGAAAATTGCATAAAACTCCCTGACTTTGTTTTAAAACATTCCAGAAGCTTGTTTTCAAAGGTTTAATTGCATTTTAGCCCTCTGATTTCACTGGATTTCTTCTGGAATGTTTTACTTTCAGTGAAAATTACATTTTTGCCCCTGAATTTCTGAATTTCTTCTGGATGCTTTGTTTGCTGGTTTTTTGCAGTTTAGCCCCTGTGCTTCGTTGATAGTTTAGCCCCTGTGCTTTGTTGATATTACTCTGATTGCCTGTTTTCAAGGGTAAAATGACCATTTTGCCCCTTAAACTTCTTGGATCATTTCTGAGACATTTTATTGCATTTTTATTCTGATTTTATATTGAATTGCTTTGCATTACAAGCATTAGTAATACAATTGCTTTCTGATCCCTAGTGAACTTCATTTGCACTAGGGATACACATTTTGACCCTAGATTCTTCATACATGCATGGAATGTGTTTTCCTATGTATTTTCGCTGATTTGGGCTTTTGAATGTCAATTTTCCTCAGATTTGGGCTTTTTTGCACAAAACCCCCTGGAGTTTTCAGATTTGCACTCACACTTGCATTTTGCATACTTTTTACATCTTTTTGCACGGTTTTTTCCTGTCTTTTCTTCCCTACTCGGTGCACGCTTTTCTAGCTTTGTTCTAAGCTTAGTCTTCTCCTTGTTTTCTAGGTTTTCCTCGATTTTCCGCGGTTTCCACTTGTTTTGGTTTTCCATCGCCCGCAGGCATACAGTAAAAGGCTTGCAAAGCCGACATAGTCCTGAAACAAGGATTATTTTCCCCTTTTTGATTTTCTCGGATTTATCCCCAATTTCCACTGCTTTACGAGACGCTTTCCGAGAATTTCACGATTTTCATGATTTTCCTCATCGCCCAAGGGCGTACAGTAAAGCGACATTCACAATGCCTACATTCGACCCTCAGATTAACTTTTTCCTTTGATTTCACTTATTTACTTTGATTTGGCATGTTTTCAGTCATCGTCATGCATGAGCATATAGAATAAGCAAGCATAAATTTAGCAGACCATTGACAGTACGAAACCTAGAAAGATCAAGTTTTCTCGGGCGCATGGGGGTGCCTAACCCCTTCCCCATGCGTAACCAGAATCCTTACCCTTTCTCTTGCCCGCATTCATCTTGCATTATCCATTAGGCACAGATCACACATGCATCTTTGCATTTTGTTTGCTTTCTGCCTTTTGTGTTTTTCAGGTTTTCATCGTCTTTCCATTAAAAGACAAGGTGGCGACTCCTTTCCTTATCCTTTTTTGTCTTGCTTTGGTGTTTCCAGGTCTTCTCTTCTTCTTCCGAATTCACCATTTTTGCCGTGACCGTATTGGATCTCCTCGTGTGTTTCCGCACACTAGGGTAGGTGGAGAGCCGCGCCTAGGGTTTCCACCGGCATGGTCACAGATAAATGATGCAAAAATCATGTTTAAATAGGGAAAATGAAGGGAATAGGATGAATAACATGTTTATGTTGAGATCATGCTATTTCATATGTATTTTGTGAGGTTTTGCTAGCAATTTTGAATACATGTTACAATAACCTCCTATTAGCTTCATGTCCTTGTGAATTTCTATAGAACAGCATGCTTGATGGTTTTGTGTTTGGAGTGAGGGGTTTTGAAGTAAACTTGGAGGTCTACACCCCATGTTTTACTTGTGATATATGTGGTAGATTAGATGGGTCCGCCCCTCACTCCTATTTTAGGGAGAAGCGACGGCACTAGCTGGGGTGGTTTTTTGCAATCGTAGAAAACAGTATGTCGAAATGTGCCTAGTTGGGTCCCTTGAGTCACTGATTCGGACGACCAAAGGTTTTTCGATCAACCGAATCAGGAGATTTCGGACGATCGATCAAGTTCGATTGACCATTTTGGTAGGGAACTGACAAAACTAACAAAAATTCGGAGTATCGAAATATTTCAGTTGATCGAATCAGGGATTTTCAATCGATCGGAACCATATTCGGTATGCTGGATCAGGACCCAGAACTATATTAAGAAATGTTTTGCAAAATGTTAATAAAATGAGATAAATGCATGGGAATGAGTTATGAGATGCTTCATGTAAACGCATTGATTTAATAATGTTTTCCATAAATTGATAAACATGAAATATGTGGGAATGAATGTGGAACCATGAGAGGGGTGGAAAACATGGTATGATGAACCCTGAAATGAATGAGATTATGAATAATTGGTTTTGAGAACCATTGATGAAAAATGTGGACAACGATGTGTAAGATTGATAAAATGTTTTATGAATGAAAACTGGTTTTGCCAAATGATTTGGAATAAAAGTTTGCATGTGTTTTCAAAGGAGATTTCTGAGATTTGTAGGAACCACAATTAGATCAGGGCTTGCCGACAAGGGTAGTGAGACCTCTAGAAATGTCGGAGACGTGTCCGTGGTTGTGGTTGTCGAGTTGCGGTTCGGGGAAGGATCCTCAAGATTGTGGTGGTATTGTAGGACCTGTGGTACGATAGACCCAGACTACCCTTAGTGCTGGTGTTAGTCGGGTCTTGGGTTAGAGTCCTTTGGTGCTCGAGCACTAGGGTGTCGTGAGGACACACTCCGTGTTTGTACCAATGAGGGTACACTTTTGAGGCTACAGCCGGGGGGGTTGAACTCCTACACGGGGTGGTTCACCGCGGCACTGCAGTGTGGTCGGGGGTGGAGCCTCAACTACTACTTGTGCCAAGGTCGATCGTTGGTGGCCAGGGTGATACAAATAATTTTGAGATTTGGATTGAGATTTGTGTTAGACTAGTTCCTAGCCCTAGTTTGTTGTGATTTGTATTAGTGGATTGAATGGTGCTTTAGGCTAGGAATTTAGATGGAAATGGTTTTTCCTGAATTGTGCAGATAGATTTGTTAATGAGCATGAGGTTTTTAAAAGAAAAGTTTTGAAATGGCATTTTCTACTGATTCTACCGAATCACGTGTATTGGCTTTTCTATGATTGTGGATTTTTCTTCAGGTTTCCCACAAAATGGAGTTTTTGTTGGTTTTGTTGCTGTTCTTGGGGCACGTACTAGGTGACATGCCTGTCACTCATGCATGGTTTTCTTTTTCCTTGTCTCAGGTGCTTAAGAGGAGGTGCAATCTTGTCTGGTGCATTACTTTAGAGCCACTTTCGCTGCACACAGGTCTAGGTGTTTGGCTTTATTTATTTAATTTCATTAATTTAGATATAATTAGTTACTATAGACACCTCATACGCTTGCAAAATCTAGCCCTAGACCTAAACACTAGGTCAAAACCCTAAAACCAACTCAAAACCCTAAAATTAACTCAAAGTCCTAAAGTCCACTTAAATCAGGTTCAAAATCCAAAACCTTGCCCAAAACCCTAAATCAAACCGTAAACACTAAATGAAAACCTAAACCCTAAACCAAGCCCTAAACCCTAAATCAAACCTTAAACCTAATCGAAACCCTAAACCTTAAATCAAACCCTAAAACCTAAATCAAAACCTAAACCCTAAATCAAACCTTAAACCCTAAGTCAAACCCTAAGTCAAACCCTAAACCCTAATTTCAAACCCTAACAACCTAACCGCTTCCCACTCCACCATAACAACCTATAACAACCTCTAACCACCTAAACAAACCCTAACCAATTCCTACTTTACCATAACAACCTATAACAACTTGTAACCACCAAAACAAACCTAACTACTTCCCACTTTCATCATAACAACTTGTAACAACTTCTAATAACCTATAACTAACCATAACCACTTGTAACAACCTACCCAGCCATTGCAAGCCTATAAATACCCACCATTTGCAAGGGGAAAAATGGAGGAGGAAAAGGAGAGAAAAAACTTGGAAAAATCAAAAGAAGAGCCACCAAGCTATTTTCTCTCAACTAAAGCAACCAAAGAAGTCCAGGATCAGAGAGGAAGCTCGTGGAGGGGAAGAATTCCAGTTTTAGGCCACCTTCGGCGAGCTCCGGCGACCATCTCCATTGTCTACTCAGGTATTCCCTCCATTGACCTCAATTTTCTTCATAAATGGTCTCCTAGGTCTTCCTCCTTCTTCCCCAACTGATTCCATCAATGCTAGAGGGTTTCCTTGGCCGAAATCAGAGTTTCAAAGGTCGCCAAATGCGTTTTCCGGTGACTTAGGTGGGGGCACAAATCCAGTGGACGATTCGTGCCCCAATGTGCTCGATCCTCCAACCACGGTTCTCCTTTTGCTTCTTCGATCATCGGGATGCCATGGAACACCCACTACAACCTCCAGAAGCCACTCGTTGGAGTCACGACTCCTCGTCGTCGCCGAGGAAGAAGGTGAACTGTGGGTCTCGAACCATCGACTCCAGCCCCATCACATCTCTCCAAGTGTTCAGGAACCTTCCACGACGCACCCCCAGTGCTCTAGAGCAATCAAGACCCCACTTCGTGCCCTAGATCGCTCCCGCAGCCAAGCTCGCTGGAGAAGAAAATGTTGACGGCAAGCAGAATCGGAGGTTGAAGGAGCGACGCCATTCTTGCCTCTGGATGGATGAAAACACTCTTCTCAGCGTCCCCAAGCCTCCAGAAACCCAGAGGCATCGCGCTGTAGCTGCCAGGGTCACTTTTTTCCTTAGCACCGTCGCTAGAGTCGAGTCGACGGTGAGGGGGGGTGGGCAACATCCCTGGACAATCGAGCACCTCACCGGAGCCGTCAGATCATTCCCCCTTCCTCTCTTCTTGCTCCCAATAGGGCCTGATGCATGATCAGGCATCGAGATGCCCCAGAAGGGCATCCCAAATGGTTGTCGACAGCGGGGTTCTGTTATCAGCGGTCTTTGTTTCTTTTTTTTCTTTAAAAAAAATAAAAAAAAAGTTTTCTTTTGATTAAACTTCTGAGATTTTCTTTTTCTTACACATAGGTCCTTGTTTCAAGCATTTAGGTCCTTACGTATATTTTGAAAATCATTTTTATAATGTTTGTTTTGAAATATTGCTGTGTGACCCCTATACATTCTTGTTAATGTTTTCCATACTTAAAATTTTGGTATAAGCCCTCTGAGTTTCTCTTCATACATTTAAGTTTAGAGTTTTGCATAAAAAACCCTGAGCTTTACAAAAACTGTTCTGAATGCATAATTTTCTGGCATAATTGCAAATTAATCCTTGGGAATTTAAATAAATACTCAGATGTGTTCAAAAATTGCATTTTAGACCCTGAGTTTCACTGATTTCTCACTGAATGCATGTTTTCTAGGGAAAATTTGCATATCAGTCCCTAAAATTTCCTATCGTCAAACTTAAGACCATTTTCTTACACATTTCACCCTAAATTACTTAAGAATTGTTTTAAACACATGTTTTACTGGCAAAATTGCATATTGAACCCTAGGAACTTTGAATCTGACCAAAAATGCACATTTTGCACATTTGACCCTAGTTTTCTTCAAATTACATAAAATATGTTTTCCTATGTATTTTTGATGGTTTAGCCTCAGAGTTTTAGTTTTCATTCAGAATTTGTGAATTTTGCATAAAAGCCCCTAGAATTTACATTTTTACTCACACATGTATTTTGTACATTTTGTTCCCTTTTTCTTGCATATTTTCTCATGCCTTCTTCCTTGCATCGTGCACGCATTTCTAACTCATTTCAAACTTTATTTTCTCATTGTTTCCCGAATTTCTTCTGACTTTCATGATTTTGATTTGATTTGGTTTTCCATTGCCCAAGGGCGTACATTAACAGGCTTGACAATGCCAACATTGACCAAATTGAGGATTATTTTCTTCAATTTGATTTTCTCGGATTTCTTTAAGTTTCCGCTGATTTACGTGACACTTTCCGAGTATTCTCAATTTTCACGATTTTCCTCGTGGCCCAAGGGCGTACAGTAATGTGGCATTTGCAATGCCTACATTGTCCCTCAGATTATCATTTTTTCTTTTATTTATTTCTTCTTTTTGATTAGGCATGTTTTCATAGTCATCTTAAGCATGTGCATTCAGAGTAGACAAGCATACACCCAATAGACCATTAGCAAGCAGGAAACCTAGAAAGACTGATTTCTTCGGGCGCATGGGGGTGCCTATCCTCTTCCACATGCGTAACAAGAATCCTTACCCTTTCTCTGGCCCGCATTGATTTGTGTACTACATCCATTAGGCATGGAGCATGCATATGTTTTCTTCGCCTTGATTTCTTTTGGTTTTTCCTTTGTCTTTGATTTTCCTCGTCTTTCCATTAAAAGACTAGGTAGCGACTCCTTTCCTTATCCTTTTCTTTTCTTGGTGTTTCCGAGCCTAGTCTTCTTCTCCGGATTCACCATCTTTGCCGTGACTCTATCGAGACTTCTTGTGTGCTTCCACGCACATAAGAGAGCTGTGCAGGGTTCCACTAACATGGTCACAGGAACTGGCAACTCTGTTGGGGATAACCAAATTCTGACTTTTGTTTTGGTTTTTTGTTTGTCTTTGGTCTATATACTTCATGTTTGTTTGCTTGTTTTATTTGTTTGTACATATTTGACTATACATCCGTTTATACACCATTGCCATGCCACTGCACATGCACATGACCTAATTCATGCCATTTTGTTGATACTTGCTTTTCTTCACTACTTGTGAGCACTACACTAGCACATGCCATATTCATGTCTTTTGATTGACAGTTTAGATGCCATGATAGTGTGTTTTCTCCCCTTTTTTGTATTTACCATGATTAGGAGAGTAGAGACATGTTTGCCTCCTTATTTGGTTAAAATAAAACACACAAACTCAGACAAACAAATAATAAGACATAACTAGAGACAAATGCTCACAATTCCTGATGGTTTAATAAAATGCAAGTAAAAGACACAAAAGCATATTGCATGATTGATCATATAGGGCATGCATCTTCTCCTCTGAGTCCACCCACAATTTGCAAAGGACAGTTTTAGTAGCCTATTCTATAGCTTTGGCGTAGGACGTGTTACTAGTTTGTCCCCCCTTGTCCAGGGTTGTGTCAGTGCTAGTAGAGGGTACAGCTCCATGCTACTGTAGGAGATGAGGCCACCAACGCATCACCCGTTCAATGCCTGCGCTCCGGCCAGGATTTAGAACGAGAACCGTGTTTCTGTGACTAGAGTCAAAACCCAAACCCATGAGTGCGTCCCATATGGGACATGCATGGTGAGAGAGTGCACTTTAGGACATTCATCTATATTGTGTGTCCTTGCATACCACTTTAATAACTCGCATTTGTCTATGCGTCGTTGTTTAGGTTTTGATACCTGTTTCTCTTGCTTGTTTTCTTAGGTAGCTTGTTGCGAGGTCCTCAGGTAGGAGCTCGGGTGCCTTCGTTGCAGGCGGCCTCTCGCGGTTGTTTTCTCTTGCCTTTTCCGAGCTAGTGGTCACTTTTTGATAGTAGCTCGTCTTAGAGCTCATGCGTTTGTCTTTTTCAGCAGCTCCTTTTATTTTGCTTGTGGTTAGCCATGGCCCCGCAGACTTGCAAGCCTCCAGTTATTGTTTTGAAGGGGGATCCACATTCTGATCCTCCTTCTCTCACTTTGACTGGTTCTTCTTCCCTTTATGCATCCCGATTTGGGAATCATGGAGGATCCCTATTTTCTCTTATGGGACAGCGACAGACACAAGCCGATCTAGGGCCTATCATTGATTCGACTACTATGACTACCACACGGGTCCTGGAAGTTTTGCTAGCTGCAACCTATCTCACAAGCCCTCTTGTTTTAGGAGTTCAACTAGCTGCGGTTTCATCTATTTTAGGGGCCATTCCTATTTTGCTCTTGCCTTCTGACCTATCTTTTGATGGGTCTTCAGCCACACAGGCTCAGTACTTGAGAGCTTTGGCCCGAGGGTTCCAGCGCATGACCCTTTCTCTTGATCCTGTTGAGAGTCCTCCTCTTTCGGCCTCTGAGGTTCCAATGCAGACCACTATAGCATTGTAGGCTCACCCCACTACACTATCGCCCATACCATCACCCCAGCATCACATTGCTCCAGCGATGCGGGCGTTATCTTTGCCTCTTGCACCACAATTGCATTAGTCACAGCATGCATCACAGTCATTTATGAATCAACCCATTAGTTGTGTGAGAGTACAGCATTTCTCGAGTCCGTCGCCCGGAGTTGTACCGATGCCATAGCTGTTGCTCTCGCGCTCAACACCACACACAACACAGCTTACTCAGAACCTACCTCAGCATGAAGATCAGGTCCCAACACATAGGTCATCACTGCACACTAGGTGCACACCTTCCACTATCAAGCCGGTGCATCTCGTCACATCGGCTCATCAAGGACAGCAACCTAAGAAGTCCACTGGGTGAGTCACTAAGCGTTGTTTTTCCTCGTGTTGTGTCGCTTCTGAGACTCCCAGATCCGCGTCGCCCACCAACTCCACTCCCTCGGTGGTATGACGTGAACGTATACTGCGATTATCATCGAGCCTCGGGGCACTCGACTGATAATTGCCACACTTTGCGGGATGTCATTCAGACTTTGATTGACTGTGGGACCTTTGTTGTTGGCACAGTACCCACATCCATGTCTCCACCCTCACTAGCATCTAGGTCAGCATGTATCGCACACCCACTCACCACTATTGAACCGACGTGTCTCGCTGCCTCAGTACAATAAGGGCAGCAACAACGGAAAAGGCGGCCTCGCCGTAGGGAAAGTGACTTCACCCCACTTGGGGATTCATTAAGCGACATCTTTCCTAAAGTTGCGCCATTCCTGCAGCTGTTGGAGGTTCGTCCACCACCGGACCCGCTTCCCAGGTGGTTAAAACGAACTTGTTCTGTCAATTCCATCACACTCATGGACATTCGACGATCAAGTGTTTTGCTCTCCGGGATGCTACCCAAGATTTGATTGACAATGGGGACATTGTCGTCAACCCACAGGAGGCAGCACACACATAGACCTACACGCACACTTGCACACACACGTGCACACCTTAGAATAGCCGACCTTACCTTGTTTGAGCCGGCAAGCTCCGAGGATACTGGAACTTCAGGGTTTTTTTTTCCTCTTTCTCCCAATTCTTTCTCGAGGAATCCATCGGGCTTCATTTGCCTAGTCTGTCCTCTCTCAGCTTCTGTCCAGCAGCATTCACATATGCCGCTGTTGTTCTTGTTCCTCTTTAACCTAGTTTGTCCTCTTGTCTTTTCTCGGTTCTATCTGGTGACACTCACGTGTACCACTCTTGTTCTTGTTCCTTTGCGGGGGGTCTAACCTAAAGTTTGCCAGTTTTCCATGCACTGATTCGACCCAACACAAGCAAATACCCTGGATCAAGTAGGAGACAGCCGTCACAACAGATATCAACTCCAACAGAGATACAGTCTTAATGTCACCAGTAGATTCAGTATTCACAGTGACAGTCTCAGTTTTAATAATGGTTTTGATAGCTTCAGGTACACCAGCCTTGTTTCCAATTTCCAGTGGCATTGCTAGGGGTTACTTTGAACCCCAATGGCTTCGACAAAATAGTAATAACAAGGACTGGAGTTGTATCTTTTATCCTTTGTTTCCTTTGTTTTTCTTTTTGCATCACCATATACCAAAACCCAAAAAAAAAAAAAAAGCACAAAAGTTGAAAAAAGGAAAAATAAGAAAAAACATAAAATAGAAAAACGTTAAGAACAATAAAAAATAATAGTTTGCTTGTCAATAACATTCTGCCCAATGATGAAAAATTGGAAAAGCTCGCCTATGTCAGAATAGATTATCCGTCCTCAATTGTCACTAGTTAGACAACCAAGTTAGCAAGGGAGCCACCGAACATGAAAGCTGGACAAAATGTCCAAACTCCGCAAGGATGCTGCACCTCCAAGAGGGAGATAAAATGTTAGTGGTGATCGAGAGGTGAGCCAGAAAAGAAAACATACATTCGCAAAGGCATAAAATAATAGAGAAAATAGAAGGTGAAGACAGAAGTCAACACAAGAGTGAGAGGCGTGTGTTGTAGTTCTACCCTTACCATACCTTGGAGAGGAGTTGGAGTATGTGTTTAGTAAAATCACACCTTTGAGAGACTGACCCACCCTCTTACAATAAAGGCCTCTTGAATAGATCTGGCGCTTATTACCTCCAAGTTAAGGTTAGAGTGAAACCGCACGTCTATGAGGGAGTAAAAGAAAAGATAATGATATTGAAAAAAAGCAGGTGCAGGACCTTAAAGAGTTTGGCATGGAGTCAGGTCCATTACAATAACTTACAGTGAGATCGAGTGCCACCATTACCCAACGAGAGCCACCAATGACTAGCGAATCTCTGTAGTGTCAGCTGAGTCAAAGGTGTTGTCCTCCTCTAACAAGCATACAACTTTCCAACCTAACTGAGGGCAAACAAACAACTGAACTAAACAAGCAAATGATCCAGATAATGAACTCATTGAACAAGCAAAGCAATAAATGTAGAAAACAAGCAACTAAAATCACAAGGCATGAATTTCTTGATCAAACAAAAAGGTCATTCATAAATAGTTAAAATTGCTCACAATAATTGACTGTACCACAATAATCATCACAGTCTTGCTTGGATGAATCTTTTTGCTTGCATATGGTTTAGTTCAATAGGGTTTCTTCCAAATACCTTTAGCGAGGGGCATTTCAGCTACTCAATGGTGAAAGAGCATAAGTAGTAAGGACACCAGCTAGTGCACGAGCTACATGGACTTGTATAGTCAACAACATGACAGCAGTTCCTCCACAGCATTGCAGGTGTGGTAAACATTATTTGGGGAATGCCTGAGGTCAACACGGCCAAGTACATGTTTGCAGCTATAGCACAATGACACAATAAGTAGTAGAACAGAGAATAGCCAGCCTGAGACAGAGTATGATTTATCACATTACATCTTGCCATCAGAGTATAGCTTAGGACAGTGGATGAGTATATATGCCTCTAGTTAGTAAACAATTGTGTCACTGGCCTCAACCAGAATCGGCCTCCACCATTTTAGTGATTCAAAGTGCGTCTACAGTCATAGCCTAATCTTCAAGTCTTTACATCCTCGAGTGGTACCCAACACTTCCCAGGGTATCCTGACTCGATGCCAGAGGCATCCATTTTGCCTTGGCGTCTCCTGATCTGACTTCTATTTTCATTGAGCATCATTCACCTTTTATGCTAGGGGCATGTCAGCTGCTTTCTAGCTGGGCTCACACAATCTGTTATTTGGTTCATCAAGGGCAAGTCAATTGTTCTCTGAGTAGGACCTACACATCAAATGATTAGTGGAAACAACAACATGACTGTGGACTCTACGCAGCAATCCAGAATTTGGCAAATACAATCAAGAGAATGTCATAAAGTAGCGCGGCCAAGTACAGAGCTATCAAAATGCCATGGTTGAGCAAAACACATTCGAGACATGCTAGTCGAAGGCAGGCTGCAACCTCAATCAAAGGTCTTTATCAAGTTGCCACAACTCCTTCTGTCATCCAAGTACAATACGGGATGGTAGTTGGGTATACATATTTCCAGTTACTGGATGAATGCATCACTTGCTCTGACTAATGATCGTCTCAATTACTTCGATGGTTTAAGGTGCATCTATAGTTACAGTCTGGCTTCCAAGACTCCATACTCTCGAATGATGTCTAGTTAGTTCAATACCAAGGGCATGTCAGCTGCTCTTTGGTCAAAGGTTGCATATCATGAGCCTGATAGAACACCATCTATTGTGAACCAGAGTCTTTGACCAGGGGCATGTCAGTTGCTTTTTGGTCAAGAGTAACATATCGTATGCCAGACAGAACACTAGCTACTGAGTAACTGAATCAGAGACTTCGACCAGGGGTATGTCAGCTGTTCTTTGGTCAAAGTCCCAAAAGAGACACTCGATAAAACACCATGCTAGTGACTTCGACCAGGGGCATGTAAGCTGCTTTGTGGAAGGGAGGACTGCTTTGAGAACTCTTGGTGCAAATTGCCTTCCAAATGATGGTCAGGTGCACCTTCTCATAAAGAAGTAACATTCATTACATAATGGCTCCTACAAAGCGACAACTATAGCAGGGCAATGCAGTGAGTCAAGCATTAGATCTGGGGCATCGTTTGCATGCCACAAACACTTTGATTTCGGGACGACATTATACAACCAATCCTCAGCTGTTTCAATTGATATTCCCCATAGCGGTGACGATCCAGAGTGCACTGGTACTTAAATAAGCTTCCCTTGGCAAATTGTTTTGGCTAAATAGTCGGTTAGGACCCCTACATCCTTGTCTCCCTGATTCGTGTCCGAAAGGACGTAGTTTAGAGACATTCTCCATGACTTCGCTTCGAGATGGATGAGGTCCTTTCCCTATGGATTCTCAATTCGGAAGAAACAGAACCCAGAGATATCTCATTTAGGCTGATATCCTAAACTATCATTCAGGCTGATATCCTAAACTATCACCCAGGTTGATATCCAAAACTATCATTTAGGCTGATATCCTAAAATATCATTTAGGCTGATATCCTAAACCATCACTCAGGCTGATATCCTAAACTATCATTCAGGCTGATATCCTAAACTATCACTCAGGCTGATATCCTAAACTATTACTTAGGCTGATATCCTAAACTATCACTCAGGCTGATATCCTAAACTATTACTTAGGCTGATATCCTAAACTATCACTCAGGCTGATAACCTAAACTATTGTAACCATGCCGGCGACGAGATTCCGCAAATGAATGCGAAATCGGTCGGCAAAATCACGTCGAAAAAGCAAAATAAAACGGAGTCGCCACCTTATCTATTATGGAAGACAAGGAAAACCATATACATGAAAAATCATGC
>JAMKQA010070093.1:0-11277 GCA_024699735.1 Posidonia australis | reverse complement strand
TTGCTGGGTGGAAGGAGAAACTCGTGCAAAACAATGGCTCAGTGCAGAATTCTGTGCTTCAGAACAGAATTTCTCACAGCAAAAAGGGGTGTGAAAAAATGGGGCCTCTCAAGGTTGCAAATGGTGCTCTATTTATAGGTATATATGAGAGGGGTAACTCATGGAAGCTGGAGGGCCTCGTAGATGAAAAGGCTCGAATATTCTCGAGCACATTCGTTTGCAAAGCTAACAGCCGGAAGATGGAAGGTCAACAGTCACGGTCTGGAAACGGCTGGGCGCCTTCTTAGTGCGCCTGTTATGTGTGCCTACTTGGTGCTCCTGGTTGGTGCGCCTAGTTGGTGCGCCTACTTGGTGAGCCAACTTGGTGCGCCAACCCTGCTCAGATATTTCTTTGGGCTTTGGTTTGCTAATGGATTTGGGGTCTCGGTTAAAGGGTTGATCACATCCAAAGCAACATACGGATACTCATCTCTGGGTTACCTCAAAATCGGGGTGTCTACAACAACCGAACTCATCATCAGAGAAGCAGGCGGTGAGGGTTCGGAAATCTGAAAAGCGAATACGCAAACTAAGAGGCAGTCTGTGACGGTTCAGAGGGAGGACAACCGAACACATCATCTAAGAAGCAGGCGGTGATGGTTCGGAAATCCGTAAAGCGAACACGCCAACTGAGTGGTTGTCGGTGATAGTTTAGAGGGAGGACAACGAACACATCATCCAAGAAGCAATCAGTAATGGTTCGAAAATTCAAAAAGCAAACACGCCAACCGAGAGGTAGTCGATGACGGTCCAGACGGAGGACAACGGAATACATCATCTGAGAGGCAGTCAATGATTGTCCAGAGGATGGACAACCAAACACATCATTCGAGAAGTAGGTAGTGATGGTTCGGAAATTCGAAAAGTGAACACGCCAACTGAGAGGCTGTCGGTGACGGTCAAGAAGGAGGAAAAATGAACACATCATCCGAGATGCAGGCGGTGATGGTTTGGAAATCCAGAAAGCGAAGACGCCAACCTAGAGTCAGTCAGTGATGGTCTAGATAGAGGACAACCAGACACATCATCCGAGAAGCAAGCAGTGGTCGTTCAGAAATCCAAAAAGTGAACACGTCAACCGAGAGGCTGTCGATGACGATTCAGAGGGAGGACAACCGAACACATCATCCGAGAAGCAGGCTGTGACGGTTCGAAAATCCGAAATGCGAACACGCCAACTAAGAGGCGGTCGAAGATTGTTTAGAGGGAGGACAACCGAACACATCATCCAAGAAGCAGGCAGTGATGGTTCAGAAAACCGAAAATCGAAGACGACAATTGAGAGGCAGTCGGTGATGGTCTAAAAGGAGGACAACCGAACACATCATCCGAAAAGCAAGTTGTGATGCTTCCAAAATCCGAATAGCGAACACGCCAAACGAGAGGCAGTCGGTGACGGTCATGATAGGGGATAAACGAACACATCATCGAAGATGCCGGAGGAGATGGTTCGGAATTCTGGAGAGCGAACACACCAATCGAGAGGCCGTCGGTGACGGTTAGTAAAGAGGACAATCGAACACATCATCCAAGAAGCAGGCAGTGATGGTAGAGAAATCCGAAAAGTGAACACGCCAACCGAGTGGCTGTCGATGACTGTTCAAAGGAAGGACAACCTAACACATCATCCGAGAAGTAGGCGGTGATTTTTCAGAAATCTAAAAATCAAACAAGCCAACTGAGAGGCTGTTGATGACGGTTTAGAGGGAGGACAACCTAACACATCATCCTAGAGCAGGCAGTGATGGCTCAGAAATCCGAAAAGCGAACACACCAACCGAGAGACAGTTGGGGATGTCCAGAAGGTGGACAATCGAACACATCAGCCGAGAAGCAAGCAGTGATGGTTCGAAAATCAGGAAAGCGAACACGCCAACCGAGATTTAGTCGATGATGGTCCAGAGGGAGGACAACCGAAACACATCATGTGAGAAGCAGGCAGTGATAGTTCAGAAATCCGAAAAGCGAACACGCCATCCGAGAGGCTGTCGGTGATGGTCCATAAGGAGGATAGCCAAACACATCTTCTGAGAGGCAATCAGTGATGGTCTAGTGGGAGGACAACCGAACACATCATCAGAAAAGCAGGTGGTGATGGTTTGAAAATCTGAAAAGCGAACACGACAACCGAGAGTCTGTCGGTGATGGTCCAGAGAGAGGACAACCAAACACATCATCCGTGAAGCCGGTTGTGATGGTTCAAAAATATGAAAAGCGAACACGCAACCGAGAGGCAGTCGGTGAAGGTTCAAAGGGAGGACAACTAAACACATCATCCGAGAAGTAGGCGGTGATGGTTCTGAAATCCAAAAAGTGAACACGCAACCGAGAGGCAGTCGGTGACGGTCCTGAAGGAGGACAACCGAGCACATCATCCGAGAAGTAGGTGGTGATGGTTTGGAAATATGGAAAGCAAACACGCCAACCGAGAGGCAGTCGGTAATGGTCTAGGTGGAGTACAAACGAACACGTCATCCGAGAAGTAGGTGGAGATGGTTCGGAAATCCAAAAAGCGAACACGCCAACCGACAGGTAGTCGGTGATGGTTCGAAAAGGGGGACAACCGAACACATCATTTGAGAAGCTGGCAGTGATGGTTTGGAAATCTGGAAATTGAACACGCTAACCAAGAGACTGTCAGTGACAGTCTAGGAGGAGGATAAACGAACACATCATTCTAGATGATGGGGGAGGTGGTTTGGAAATCCGGAAAGCGAACATGCCAACCGGGAGGCAGTCTGTGACGATCCAGAGGGAGGACAACTGAACACATCATCCGAGAAGCAATCGATGATGGTTCAAAAATACGAAAAGGGAACACGCCAACTGAGAGGCAGTCGGTGATGGTTCAGTGGGAGGACAACCAAACACATCATCCGGGAAGCAGGTGGTGATGGTTCAGAAATCCGAAAAGCGAACACGCCAACCGAGAGGCAATCGATGACGGTCCAGAAGGTGGACAACCAAAAACATCATCCGAGAAGCAAGCGGTGATGGTTCAAAAATCATGAAAGTGAACACGCCAACCGAGAGGTAGTAGGTGATGGTCTAGAAGGAGGACATCGAAACACATATCCTAAGAGGTGTGTCGGTGACGGTCTAGAAGGATGATAAACGAACTCATCATCAGAGATGCCGGAGGAGATGGTTAGGAAATCCGGAAAGCAAACATGCCAACTGAGAGACTGTCGGTGACGGCTCAGAAAGAGGACAACAGAACACATCATCCAAGAAGCAGGCGGTGATGGTAAGGAAATCCAAATAGTGAACACGCCAACCGAGTGGTTGTCGGTGACGGTTCAGAGGAAGGACAACCTAACATATCATCTGAGAAGCAGGCGGTGATTTCTCAAAAATACAAAAAGCAAACATGCCAACCGAGAGGAAGTCGATGACGGCCTAGAAGTAGGACAACCGAAGACAACATTCGAGAAGCAGGCGATGATGGTTCGTAAATCCGAATAGTGAACACGCCAACCGAGAATCAGTCGATGACTGTCTAGAGTGAGGACAACCGAACACATCATCCGAGAAGCAGGCGGTGAGGGTTCAGATATCCAGAAAGTGAACAAGTCATCGGAGAGGCTGTCGGTGACGGTCCAGAAGGAGGACAGCTGAACACATCATCCGAGAGGCAATCAGTGATGGTCTAGTGGGAGGACAACCAAACACATCATCCGAGAAGTAGGCGGTGATGGTTCAAAAAAATGAAAAGCGAATACGCCAACTGTGAGGCTGTCGACGATGGTTTAGAGGGAGGACAACTGAATACATGATCCGGGAAGTAGGCGGTGATGGTTCGGAAATCTAGAAAGCGAACATGCCAACCGAGAGGCAGTCAGTGACAGTCTAGAAGGTCGACAACCGAACACATCATCCGAAAAGCAAATGGTGATGGTTTGGAAATCTAAAAACCGAACATGCTAACCGAGAATCAGTCGATGAAGGTCCAGAGGGAGGACAACCGAACACATCATCTGAGAAGCAGGCGGTGAGGCTTCAGATATCTGGAATGCGAACACGCCATCCGAGAGGCTGTCAGTGACAGTCCAGAAGGAGGATAGTTGAACACATCATCCGAGTGGCAATCAGTGATGGTCTAGTGGGAGGACAACCGAACACATCATCCGAGAAACAGGCGGTGATGGATCGGAAATATGAAAAGCGAATACAACAATTGTGAGGCAGTCGGTGACGGTTAAGAGGGTGGAAAACCGAACACATCATCCTAGAAGTAGGCAGTGATCGCTCAGAAATTTGAGAAGCGAACACTCTAACCGAGAGGCTGTCGATCACAGTCTAGAAGGTGGACAACTGAACACATTATCCATGAAACAAGTGATGATGGTTCAGAAATCTAGAAAGCGAACATGCCAACCGAGAATCAGTCAATGACGGTCCAAAGGGAGGACAATCGAATACATCATCCGAGAAGTAGGCGGTGATGGTTAGGAAATCAGGAAAGCGAACATGCCATCCGAGAGGCTGTGTGTGACGGTCCAGAAGGAGGACAGTCAAACACTTCATCCGAGAGGCAATCAATGGTGGTCTATTCGGAGGACAACCGATCACATCATCCGAGAAGCAGGTAGTGATGGTTCGGAAATACGAAAAGCGAATGCGCCAACAGTGAGCCAGTCGGTGATGGTTCAGAGGGAGGACAACCGAACACATCATCCAGGAAGCAGGCGGTGATGGTTCGGAAATCTGAAAAACGAAAATGCCAACCGAGAGGCAGTCGGTAACGGTCCAGATGGTGGACAACAGAAAACATCGTCCGAGAAGTAGGCGGTGATGGTTCGAAAATCAGGAAAGAGAACACGCAACCGAGATGTAGTCGGTGACAGTTTAGGAGGGGGATAAACAAACACATCATCCGAGATGCTGGCGGAGATGGTTCGGAAAACCTGAAAGCGAACATGCTAACCATGAGTCAGTCTACGACAGTCTAGAGGGAGGACAACCAAACACATCATCCGACAAGCAGTCGGTGATGGTTCGGAAATACAAAAAGGGAACATGCCAACTTAGAGGCAGTCGGTGACGGTTCAAAGGGAGGACAACTAAATAAATCATCCGGGAAGCAAGCGGTGATGGTTCGGAAATCTGAAAAGCGAACATGCCAACCGAGAGGCAGTCGGTGATGGTCCAGAAGGTGGACAACCGAAAACATCATTCGAGAAGCAGGCAGTGATGGTTTGGAAATCATGAAAGCGAACAAGCCAACCGAGAGGCAGTCGGTGACGATCTAGATGGAGGACATCCAAACACATATCCCGAGAGGCGTGTCGGTGATGGACTAGAAGGATAATAAACGAACTCATCATCGAAGATGTCGGAGGAGATGGTTCGGAAATCTGGAATGCGAACAAGCTTACCGAGAGGCTCTCGGTGACGGTTCGGAAAGAGGACAACCGAACACATCATCCGAGAACAAGGCGGTGACGGTACGAAAATCAAAAAATTGAACACACCAACCGAGTGGCTGTTTGTGACAGTTCAGAGGAAGGACAACCTAACACATCATCTTAGAAGCAGGCAGTGATTTTTTAGAAATCTGAAAAGCAAATGCGCCAACTGAGAGGCAGTCGATGACGGTTTAGAGGGAGGGCAACTGAAAACATCATCCTAGAGGCAGGCAATGATGGCTCAAAAATCTGAGAAGCGAACACGCCAACCGAGAGGCTGTCGGTGACAGTCTTGAAGGTGGACAACCGAACACATTATCCGAGAAGCAAGTGATAATGGTTCGGAATTCTGGAAAGCGAACACGCCAACCAAGAATCAGTCGATGACAGTCCAGAGGGAGGACAACCGAACACATCATCCGAGAAGATGGCGGTGATGCCTAGGAAATCTAGAATGCGAACACGCCATTCGAGAGGCTGTGGGTGACGGTACAGAAGGAGGACAGCCGAACACTTCATCCGAGAGGCAATCGGTGATGGACTAGTGGGAGGACAACTGATCACATCATTGGAGAAGCAGGCAGTGATGGTTCGGAAATACGAAAACGAATACGCCAACAGTGAGCCAGTCGGTGATGGTTCAGAGGGAGGACAACCAAACACATCATCCGGGAAGTAGGCGGTGATAGTTTGGAAATCCGAAAAAGAAAGACGCCAGCCGAGAGGCAGTCGATGATGGTCCAGAAGGTGGACAACCGAAAACATCATCTGAGAAGCAGGTGGTGATGGTTCAGAAATCATGAAAGCGAACACGCCAACCGAGAGGCAGTCAGTGATGATCTAGAAGGAGGACATCCAGACACATATCCCGAGAGGTGTGTCGATGACGATATAGAAGGATGATAAACGAACTCATTTTCGGAGATGTCGGAGGAGATGGTTCAAAAATATGGAAAGCGAACACGCCAACTGAGAGGCTGTCGGTGATGGTTCGGAAAGAGGACAATCGAACACATCATCCGAGAAGCAAGTGGTGATGGTACGGAAATCCGAAAAGTGAACGCAGCAACCAAGTCTCTGTCGGTGACGATTCAAAGGAAGGACAACCAAACACATCATCTGAGAAGCATGCAATGATTTTTAAGAAATCTGAAAAGCAAACACGCCAACTGAGAAACTGTCAATGATGTTTTAGAGGGAGGACAACCAAACACATCATCCTAGAAGTAGGCAGTGATGGCTCAGAAATCCGAAAAGCGAACACGCCAACCGAGAGGCTGTCGATGACAGTCTAGAAGGTTGACAACCGAACACATCATCCGAGAAGCAAGTGATGATGGTTCGGAAATCTGGAAAGCGAACATGCCAACCGCGAATCAGTCGATGACGGTCCAAAGGGAGGACAATCGAACACATCATCCGAGAAGCAGGCGGTGATGGTTAGGATATCCGGAAAGCAAACAAGCCATCCGAGAGGCTATGGGTGACGGTCTAGAAAGAGGACAGCCGAACACTTCATTCGAGAGGCAATTAGTGATGGTCTAGTGGGAGGACAACCGATCACATCATCCGAGAAGTAGGCAGTGATGGTTCGGAAATACGAAAAGCGAATACGCCAACAGTGAGAGTCTAGAGATGCAGTCGGTGACAGTCTTGGAGGAGGATAAATGGACACATCATCGGAGATGGTTCGGAAAACCTGAGAGTGAACACGCCAACTAGGAGTCAGTTTGCGACGGTCTAGAGGGAGGACAACCGAACACATCATCCGACAAGCAGTCGGTGATGGTTCGGAAATACGAAAAGGGAACATGCCAACTGAGAGGCAGTCGGTTACGGTTCAGAGGGAGGAAAACCGAACACATCATCCGGGAAGCAGGCTGTGATGGTTTGGAAATCCGAAAAGCGAACATGCCAACTGAGAAGCAGTCAGTGACGGTGCAGAAGGTGGATAACCGAAAACATCATCTGAGAAGTAGGCGGTGATGGTTCGGAAATCATGAAAGCGAACAAGCCAACTGGGAGGCAGTCGGTGATGGTCTAGATGGAGGACAACCGTACACATCATCCGAGAAGCAGGTGGTGATGGTTCGTAAATATGAAAAACGAAGACGCCAACTGAGAGGCAGTTGGTGATGGTCCAGAAGGTGGACAGCCGAAAACATCATCCGAGAAGCAGGCGGTGATGGTTCGGAAATCATTAAAGTGAACACGCCAACCGAGAGGCAGTCGGTGAGGGTCTAGATGGAGGACATCCAAACATATATCCTGAGTGGCGTGTCGGTGACGATCTAGAAGGATGATAATTGAACTCATCATCGAAGATGTCGGAGGAGATGGTTCGGAAATACGGAAAGCGAACACGCCAACCGAGAGGCAGTTGGTGACGGTTTGGAAAGAGTACTACCGAACACATCATTCGAGAAGCAAGCGGTGATGGTACGAAAATCTGAAATGTGAACATGCCAACCGAGTAGTTGTCGGTAACAGTTCAAAGGAAGGACAACCAAACACATCATCTGAGAAGTTGGCGGTGATTTTTCAGAAATCTGAAAAGCGAACATGCCAACTGAGAGGTTGTCGATGACGGTTTAGAGGGAGGACAACTGAACACATCATCCTAGAAGCAGGCAGTGATGGCTTAGAAATCCAAAAAGCGAACACGCCAACAAAGAGGATGTCGGTGATAGTCTAGAAGGTGGACAACCGAACACATCATCCGAGAAGCAAGCGGTGATGGTTTGGAAATATGGAAAGCGAACAGGCCAACCGAGAATCAATCGATGACGGTCAATAGGGTGGACAACCAAACACATCATCTGATAAGCAGGCGGTGATGGTTCGGAAATCTAGAAAGCGAACACGCCATCCGAGAGGCTTTGGGTGACGGTCCTGAAGGAGGATAGTCGAACACATCATCCGAGAAGCAAGCAGTGATTGTTCGGAAATACGAAAAGCGAATATGCCAACAATGAGCCATTCAGAGATGGTTCAGAGGGAGGAAAACCAAACACATCATTCGGGAAGCAGGCGGTGATGGTTTGGAAATCTGAAAAACGAAAACGCCAATCGAGAGGCAGTCGGTGATGGTCCAGAAGGTGGATAACCGAAAACATCATCCGAGAAGTAGGCAGTGACGGTTCGGAAATCAGGAAAGTGATGACTCAACCGAGATGCAGTCGGTGACGATTTAGGAGGAGGATAAACGAACACATCATACGAGATGCTGACAGAGATGGTTCAGAAACCCGAAAAGTAAACACGCCAACCAGGAGTCAGTCTGCGACGGTCCAGAGGGAGGACAACCAAACACATCATCCGAGAAGCAGTCGGTGATGGTTCAAAAATACAAAAAGGGAACATGCCAACTGTGAAGCTGTCGGTGACGATTCAGAGGGAGGACAACCGAACACATCATCCGAGAAGCAGGCTGTGATGGTTCAGAAATCCGAATAGCGAACACGCCAATCGAGAGGCAGTCGGTGACGGTCCAGAAGGTGGACAACCGAAAACATCATCCGAGAAGCAGGCAGTGATGGTTCGAAAATCATGAAAGTGAACACGCCAACCGAGAAGCAGTCGGTGATGGTCTAGATGGTGGACATCCAAACACATATCCCGAGGGGCGTGTCGGTGATGGTCTAAAAGGATGATAAACGAACTCATCATCGGAGATGCCAGAGGAGATGGTTAGGAAATCCAGAAAGTGAACATGCCAACCGAGAGGCTGTCGGTGACGGTTCAGAAAGAGGACTACAGAACACATCATCCAAGAAGCAGGCAGTGTTGGTACAGAAATCTGAAAAGTGAACATGCCAACCGAGTCACTGTCGGTGACAGTTCAGATGAAGGACAACCTAACACATCATCTAAGAAGTAGGAGGTTTTTTTTCAGAAATCTGAAAAGCAGACACGCCAATTGAGAGGCTGTCGATGACGGTTTAGAGGAAGGACAACCGAACACATCATCCTAGAAGCAGGCAGTGATGGCTCAGAAAACCGGAGAGCGAACACGCCAACCAAGAGGTAGTTGGTGACAGTCTAGAAGGTGGACAACCAAACACATCATTCGAGAAGCAAGCAGTGATGGTTCGGAAATCTGGAAAGCGAACACACGAACCGAGAATTAGTCGATGATGGTGCAGGGGGAGGACAACCGAACACATCATCCGAGAAGTAGGCGGTGATGGTTCGGATTTTCGGAAAGCAAACACGCTGTCCGAGAGGCTGTCAGTGACGGTCCAGAAGGAGGATAGCCGAACACATCATCCGAGAGGCAATCGGTGATGGTCTAGTGGGAGGACAACCGAACACATCATCTAAGAAGTAGGCGGTGATTTTTCAGAAATCTGAAAAGCAGACATGCCAACTGGGAGGCTGTCGGTGATGGTTTAGAGGGAGGACAACCAACACATCAACGTAGAAGCAGGCAGTGATGGCTCAAGAAATCCAAAAAGTGAACACGCCAACCGAGAGGCAGTCGATGACAGTCTAGAAAATGGACGACCGAACACATCATCCGAGAAGCAGTGGTGATGGTTCGAAAATCCGAAAATTGAACACACCAACTGAGATGCAGTTGGTGACGGTTCTGAGGGAGGATAACCGAACACATCATCCGAGAAGCGGGTGGTGTTGGTTCGAACATCCAGAAAGCGAACATGCCAACCAAGAGTCAGTTGGTGACGTTCCATAGGGAGGACAACAGAACACATCATCCGAGAAGCAGGCGGTGATGGTTCGGAAATCCGAAAAGCGAACACGCCAACTGTGAGGCAATCGGTGACTGTTCAGAGGGTGGACAACCGAACACATCATCTGAGAAGTAGGGGATTAGGTTTCTGAAATCCGAAATGCGAACACGTCAACTGAGTGGTTGTTAGTGACTGTTCGGAAGGAGGACAATTGAACACATCATCCTAGAAGCAGTTAGTAATGGTTCGGAAATCCGAAAAGCAAACACGCCAAACGAGAGGCCGTCGTTGACTGCCCAGAACGTGTACAACCGAACACATCATCTGAGAGGCAGTTGTTGATGGTCCAAAGGGAGGACAATCGAACACATCATCCGAGAAGCAGGCAGTGAAGGTTCGAAAATCCGTAACGCGAATACGCGAACTGAGAGGCAGTCGGTGATGTTCAGTTGGAGGACAAACCGAACATATCATCTGAGAAGCAGGCGGTGATGGTTCGGAAATCCGAAAAGTGAATGTAGACACCCCGATTTTGAGGTAACCCAGAGATGAGTATCCGTATGTTGCTTTGGATGTGATCAACCTTTGAACCGAGACCCCAAACCCATTAGCAAACCAAAGCCCAAAGAAATTTCTGAGCAGGGTTGGCGCACCAAGTTGGCGCACCAAGCAGGCGCACCAACTAGGCGCACCAACCAGGAGCACCAAGTAGGCGCACATAACAGGCGCACTAAGTAGGCGCCCAGCCGTTTCCAGACCACGACTGTTGACCTTCCATCTTCCGGCTGTTAGCTTTGCAAACGAATGTGCTCGAGAATATTCGAGCCTTTTCGTCTACGAGGCCCTCCAGCTTCCATGAGTTACCCCTCTCATATATCCCTATAAATAGAGCACCATTTGCAACCTTGAGAGGCCCCATTTTTTCACACCCCTTTTTGCTGTGAGAAATTCTGTTCTGAAGCACAGAATTCTGCACTGAGCCATTGTTTTGCACGAGTTTCTCCTTCCACCTAGCAACACATACTCGAATTCTGGAGCTTTCCCTTGCATCCCAAAGCATCCTTGATCCTTCCAAAGCAACGAGGATCGTCTTATTTCTGATATTTCAAGGAGGAAACACTTCAGGAGGTAGGCCT
>JAMKQA010070091.1:0-11725 GCA_024699735.1 Posidonia australis | reverse complement strand
TTTTCACAATCATGATGCCATGACACTTGCACATGCCATGATCATGCCTTTTGTTTGTTGTTTGCTTGCTTGCTTGCCTTACTTGTGTGTTTTCTTCCTCTTTCGCACTTGACATGCCTAGGAGAGTAGAGACATGTTTGTTTCCCCCTTCTAGTTTAAATAAAACACACAAACTCAGAGAACAATTAATAAGGCAAAACTAGAGACCAATTTGAACTCTCCCCCTGGTTAATAAATTGCAAGTAAAAGACACAGAAGCATACATGCATGATTCCTTCATATAGGTGCATGCATTCTTCTCCCCTGAGTTGACCTACAGCTTGCAAAGGACAATTCTGATAAACCGTTCTATGGCTTTGGCATGGGACGTGTTGCTAGTTTGTCCCCCCTTGTCCGGGGTCGTGCCGATGCTAGTAGAGGGTACAGCTCCATGCTACTGCAAGAGACGAGGCCACCAACGCACCACCCATTCACTGCCTATGCCTTGGCCTTGATTTAGAGAGGGGACCTTACTTTCTTGCATTGAGTCGGAGACCTATTTACTCATGTGTGATCTTAGAGTAGACGACCTTCTAGGAAACACTTAGTTGGTGAGAGAGCGCATGATAGTTGCAATCATATGCATGTGCATTCATGCCACCATAATAACATTGCATTTATGTCTTGTTTTACTCACATCAGGTTTCCCTGATGCCTGTTTGTTTCATTCAGGTTAGCGAGCGAGTTCCTCTGCCAGATCTCGAGCATCATTGTTTTCTATTTCTCCTTTGGTGACAGATCTCGTCCATCCTTTTTTGAGTTATTCGTCGCTACCGACGATAGCTCATCCTAGGACCCGTCCTTTGCCACATCGCTGCTGTCCGATTCTTACTCGCTCTTGTTCCACCATGGCCTAGTGTCCCAATGAGCCTTTGACTTATCCAGTTCCTGAGGTGACTGCCACTGTGGTCCCTCCTTTGACACGGATTTCTTTAGCCACTCCTCCCAACATTCATTTCCTGATGGTCGGGAATTCCTCAGGCACCGGAAACTGGCAGGCTCATTCCACTGCAGAGCCTGTCATCTAGGCTATCTCTGTGACAGCCACACACATTCCGGAGACCCATCCCTTGTCTTATCCTCTAGTTGGATCCACTACTTTTAGCACCCAGCCACCTGTGGCGTCCTCTGTGGTAGGATCTCTCTCTACTGGACAGTCTGAAGTCCCACCGCCACTTGGATCCTCTACGCCATTTGTTGTGGTTTCTGGTACTATTATCGACGGGTCACGTACCCTCCATGATCAACAACTTCTTGAGCTCGCTCGAAAGCTACAGGGCATGGGTTTCTACATCCTTCTAGCTTCTACTACTCCTCTAGTCGTTCCAGAGGTGCCTGTGTTGCCAATGCCTGCATATCATGCTACACCCACTGCACCACTTCTCTGGCCATCGTCTCAGCTTCTTTCGACTTCTGTGGCGATGGGACCGGTTCTGCCTGTAGCTTCCTCACAAGTCACCGCACAGCATTTCTCGTATGCACCAGGTGGCCAGCCTTTGGGTTCGGTAGGGGCACGGCACCCTCATGTTTCATTCCTAGGATCTGTCTTGGGACAGCAGCTGTATCCCACTCACACTGCACCTCACTTCGCACATCATGCATCTCCCCTTCCCTTCTTGCATCAGAACCAGGTTTCTACATACACCCCACAACACTTTGCACCAACACATGTGTACGCCAACCATCATGCACTGACACCAACAGACGCGATGGTGGATCTGGAGGAGCACCTCAGTGCGACCCATGTGGCGTACGCAGGACCCAACCTGGCTGCATCACCCTCATCAACCGCTCTTGATGCCCTCCATGCCAGGGTGGGCGATCTAGAGAAAGCACTTCAACAAGTGTAGGGAGGAGATTGCCAAAACTACCAATTCCAGGACCTCTTCTATTTCCCAGAGGCTACTCTCCCACCAAACTTTCAAGTCCTGGATTTCAAAAAGTACAATGGTAAGGGCTACCCTATCTCGCATTTAAGAGCATATTGCGGAGATCTTGCACAGCTCCAAGCTGACGAGAGGTTACTGTTCCATCTTTTCCAGAAAAGTCTAACCGGTCACGCACTGAAATGGTTTACCTATCTAGATATGGCCCGGATAAAGACTTGGAACGACCTTAGTCAGGCTTTCCTGGAACAGTACTCCTTTAACTTCGACTTGGTCCCTAAGCGTGAGGACCTTGCCTCCATGAAGCAGAAGCCCCACGAATCATTTGGAGAGTATGTTGGCCGTTGGCGCGCTCTTGCTTCACAAGTTCGGGGTAAACCCTCTAATAAGGAATCCATAGAGATGGTCATCAAGGGAGCACAGCCAGCCACTAGGTCCCTGCTTAGCATACAACCCATCACCACTTTGACATCGCTAATTCGTGTAGGCACTCGCATGGAAAGTTCACTGTGTAATGGCAGCTTCCCCACGCTCACAACATTTGCCAAACAAGCCACGTTCCCTGCTTCTGTTATAGGAACAAGTGGTAACAACACCAGCATTGGCGCAAATGGTAACGCCAATAAGAGGAGGGACCCCCCTGGAACGCTGTTGCATACGTTGGACCTCCCACAACGCCTGTTGACACGGGACGCCTATCTCAACAGCACTTGGTTTATGCACCCATGCATAGAGCACCACGCACCTCTCACATTACCACTGTCGCTGAGCCAATGTATCTCGTCTCACCGGCAAGGCCAGCATCGTACCAAGGTTAGGCACGACCGTGCCGCCCAGAGCGCCACTTCACACCTTTGGTCGAGCCCTTGAGCGTCATCCTCCCAAAGGTACAATCACTCCTAAAGTTCTCGAATGTCCACCCACCGCCGCATCTACTACTAGGGTGGTACAAGGCAGACTTATTCTGCAACTTCTATCACTCCATGGGGCATGCGACGGATAGTTGCTTCGCACTCTGGGCTACTATTCAGGACCTGATTGACAATAAGGTCATTGTCATTCACACTCAAGATGGAATCAACCCTAGCACGAACACAAGCATCTGCATCTGTCCCTTATCCCCCTAGCATTGTTAGACAACCTCTCCCCGAGCATGACCATCCAAATGCTCTAGGGACCTTTGGGATCCATGCTCTCTTTCTCACCCTATCCAAGGTTCCCACATTGGACCCTTCAGTTCTGATTCTTGATTTGTCGATCCCGTTTCCACAGTCTATGTATCACTCTTTTCTCGACGGTTCAAGCTCTGCGGTGAATGTGATCCAAGTCACTGCCAAACCAAAATATCCAGCAGCTTAGTTTGCACACCCACCATCATCTAATGCTCCAGCGATCCTACTAGCACACTCACCCCTACCAACCACATTAGTGACCCTACTAGCACATCCCCATCCATCTATGGCACCTGTCACCCAACTAGTTCATCCCACCACACAGCTCCCCAACCTATATCCCTACCATTCTTGCCAGATGCAAGCCTACCCTTTGTTCGGCCAGAGCAAGTCACTAGGGCACCTGTGGTCGTTAATTTGACTCAGAATACCCATTGCATGCGCTATAACTATGCCATAGAGATGTGTGGCGAGATCACGCATTCAGGGCGGGTATACCAGGTCCCACCTCCTGAGCCTAAGCAAACTCGGCCTACTGTAGATCCACCACAGCTAGAAAGCCATCGAGTGAAGCCCACCACTAAGGAAGCCTTGACAAAGTCCTCTTCCACCACAGGCAAGCCTGTAGCTGACATCACTACTCATCTTAAGAAGGTAAAGGCTGATATTTCCATTTGGGACTTGATCCACACTTCGACCGAACACCAAGAGGCCTTCCTTCGGGTTTTCCAGGCCGCCCATGTAGCTCCCACTATAGAACAAGCAGCCCTAGAGACAATGGTAGGTATGATTGCCACACCCTAGGTTATCACCTTCATGTCCCAAGAGTTACCTCCAACAGGGATCAATCACAACCAGCCATTATTCGTAATCGTTCAGTTTACGAACTTCTGTATTCCCATTACTCTGGTCGATAATAGCGTAGGTGTAATTGTCTGCCCCTTGCGTACAGCAAGTAAGCTCGGATTCAAAGCTGAGGATATTATGCCAGTGGTAAAAGGAATGATATCGTTCGACAACACGCACCACGATGCGTTAGGCATGTTGGTAATCCCTCTTGTCATCAGTTCGACTGAGTTTGACGTGGAATTCTACGTCGTGGATCTTGAACCTTCATTCAATCTTCTGCTTGGGCGCCCATGGCTCCACAAACATTAGGTCATCCCGTTGACTCTCCATCGAATGATAAAGTTCAGCTGGGGTGATAATATCATTACCGTCATGGTTGAAAATTTTTAGAAGGAGAAGATCGATGCTGTGTGAACCTTGTCCCATCAAATTGTCTCCTTTGACTCCAAGCCCTTAAATCTTCTATTCCGGGTTAATTGGTTTGAGCCGATTAATTTCATTCTCGAATTTGAACGTGGAAGCTACCCACTTGTCCATAGCAACCCCTCCAAGATGGTCAAGAATTTATATCGTCGTTGAGGATATGAGAAGGGGACACCACTCCGGAAGTACGGTCAGGGATCATAGAACCTGTTGCCGCTAAGGAGCGAAGAGATCGAGAAGGACTCGGTTATGAACAACAGTGTCAAGAAGAAAGTTCTCGACACTTGCGAAAATCGAAGCGAACCACTCTCTCGCTTGCACTAACTTTGTTAGTGCAGGCATTCTCAGTCTGAGGTAGAGTTCAGACTCCGCAGAGTTAAAGCAAGACATCCCATCAAGCGAGGTCGAATGTGTAAGCATCGAGGACTACTTTTTCGAAGAAGATGTAGCCGCAGTTTCAACTCCACCCACCGCAGTATCTGTTTCAACCACGACAGTTTCAGCTTCCACCGTAGTTTCAATTCTAGCCACGGTGGTTTCAGTTCCCACCACGATTTTAGTTCCCATAATAGTTTCAGTTCCCACTGCAACTCTAGTTCCAACCACAGTTTCAACTCCAGTCACTGCAGTATCAGTTCCAGCCACAGTCATGATGCCAGATGTGATAGTTCCAGTTTCAACCATAACCACAGCTTCAGTCACTATATCAACAATAGTTCCAGCTTTGCATCAGTTCCCACCACGACCTCCGCCACAACAGTGATCCCAGAGGCAAGTCGTGAGGCCTCCGTTGGACATCATGTGATAGATCCTCTTTCCCAGCACACTCTGACGCAAGTAATGCCTGCCTAGATCCAATTGTTGGCGTGGAGCACCGATCCCTACGTAGTACCATTGACATCCACTGGTGATGGTCTAGAGAGTGCATATTATGTGGATCTTGCATATGGTGAGGATGAGGGAGTGGTTGTGGAGGCACAGATGGATGAGGTTCTCCAAAGCATGGAAGTTTGTTTCAACAGCAGCTCGCTGTTTTGGAAGAGGATACCATAAAGGAGGTGAGGCGCTGGAAAGGCAAAGTAGCAATGATTGAAGCAGCCTCTCCCTCGCCACAACAAACCCAGGACCATACCATTATCATGGTTCTGAAAGAAGGAGAAGACACAGCTTACTCTAGACCAGACGAGTTAATCACTCAGCAGCCGGGAGGCGGGTCTAGATGGTACCAGTAACCCAAGCCCCACCTTGTGAAAGGTGGGGGCCAAAAAAAAAGATCCTGAGCTTAGCTTAGGAAGGAACGTAGGCGGCATCACTCAAATCAGTCAACAACAGGACAGTCACCAATCAACAGTACCCCTTGTAAATAGCAAAGAAAATCTAAAAAAATTAGAAAATCCAGAAAACCAAAAAAAATTTAAAAAACCAAAAAATTCAGCAATAAGTGAAGAAGCAGCATCAGAGAGTCAAGAACCATTTGACTCGAGAGAGGATACAGAACAAGGTGACACAGAGATTGCTTGCCGCCAGTACAAGAATACGAGAGTTAGTGTAACTCTCCTTCGACGTCAAAAGGGTCAAGCATCAGAGCAGATTTAGACCTTCGATATCGTGGATCCTACCTTCAAGAAGGAGATGTTGTCCGAGCTCGTGGCCTATGAAGAGGAGGATTACAATGGTGCACTTGGGGATGAAGACGCACTAGCGGAATTCTAGCACCATGATAATGACCCAGAAGGCTCGAATCTCCATGTGGAGGAGGAGATCGAGCTCGCGAATATCGGGACCACTGACGATGTCAAAGAATTGCGCATTAGTGCAAAGCTCATCTATAAACACCCCAATATGCTTGCAAATAGGCCAAATCAAACAACCACTCCTCACCCCGATAGCCACCATTGCAAAACCTAACTACAAAACCCTAACTGATCTAAATACAAAACTAAACCCTAATCCAAACCCTAAACATAGGTTAAACCCAAATCCAAACCCTAAACCTAGGTCAAACCCTAATCCAAACCATAAACCTAGGTCAAACCCTAATCCAAACCCTAAACCTAGGTTAAATCCTAATCTAAACCCAAAGCCTAGGTCAAATCCTAAGTCAAACGCCAAACCCTAAAGTCAAACCTCATGTAACTAATTCAACAAACTCAACTAGTTCCTAACTAATCTCCAACAAACTAAACTAGTTCCTAACTAATCTCCAACAAACTAAACTACTTCCTAACTAATCTCCAACAAAATAAACTACTTCCTAACCAATCTCCAACAAACTCAAATACTTCCTAACTAATCTCCACCAAACTCAACTACTTCCTAACTAATCTCCAACAAACTAAACTACTTCCTAACTAATCTCCAACAAACTCAACTGCTTCCTAACTAATCTCCAACAAACTAAGCTACTTCCTAACTAATCTCCAACAAACTAAACTACTTCCTAACTAATCTCCAACAAATCTAACCACCTCCCACTCCAGCCCAAACAACCAACCAAGCCTATAAATAGCCTCCTTGTGCAAGTAGAAGGGGACTTTGAAGACTTTTTGGACTTTTAGCATTTTTGCAAAAGGTGGAGAGAGGTGAGCTCCCCAAGCCTTTGCCCTCCCAACCTGAGCTACCAGAGAATTCCTAGAGGAGAGAGGAAGCTCGTGGAAGTGAGAAATCTGAGCTCCCTGCCATCTCTGGTGAGCTCCAGCGGACTTTGGTGAGCTCAGACCATCCATTCCACTACTAGACCAGGTACGCTCATTTCTAACCTCAATTATTGTTTGAAATGCTCTCCTAAGTCTCCCTCTATCTTCCTAGATCGCTTTTAGTAGATTTAGAGGTCTCCTCTGATCGAAATCAGGCCCCAGGCCTCGCCAGAACTATTTTCCGGTGGCCTAGGTGGGGGGGCTGGTCCAGGGTATGGTCCTAGCCTCCGAGTGTCGTCCCTTCCTCCCCTGGTCTTCCTCTTGTTCCTCCACTCCTCCGCACGCCGCTCTGATGCCTCCCAAAGCCTCCACCAGGACCTCACCGGAGTTGCAGCGTCCCACCGTCATCGGAGAAGACAACTGCAGAGGAGAAGACGCCATGCCTCCAACCACTCCGTGCCACCTTGAGCCTTCAGGAAACTTCCACGATGTGCCCTAAGCACCCCGGAGCCCTTGGAGTTGAGCCACGACCTCTAAAACACGCCCGCGACCTCGTTCGCCGGAGAAGAGGTTGTCAACAGCAGTCGGAGCCCCTTCTGCGTCATCATCCACCTTTCGAGCTCCTGGAGAAGGGAGACGGCTCCTATCAACGTGCCAAAGCCTCCACAACCTCTGGATCGCCGCGCCGTAGCTCCAGCAGTCTCCATTCATCCCCGACGCCGTCGCCGGAGTGCTCGACGGTGAGGTAGGTGGGAGGCCCACTCCCGCCGTTGGATGCCCGATCCGATCTGCTGGATCACCTCCTCTCTCTCTCTCTCTTCTTGCTTCCCGTGAAGTCTAATCTTGGATCAGACCACGGGGTAGCCTTCAGTGACCTTTACGACGGTCATCGGTGGCGAAGCTCCGTTGCCGGTGGCCGTCGCTCCTTTTTTCCTTTAAAAAAATGAAAAACATTTTTATTTTAATAAACCTCTGAAACTTTTCATCTGTTGCACTTAGGTCCTTTTCTTTATTACCAATAGGTCTTTTTCATACATTTAAGTCCTTAATCATTTTTCATAAATCGTTTGAATAAAGTTTTAACTGAAAATATTGCATTATGCCCCCTGGGCATTCAGAATAATGTTTTCTAGGTTTAAAAGTTTAATAAAAACCCTCGGAGTTTCTTTTCATGCGTTTTAATCCAATATGTTTGCATAAAGGACCCTGAACTTTTCTGAAACCTTTCTGAATGCATATTTTGCTGGTTAAATTGCATTAAAACCCCTAGACTCTACTGAAACTCTCCAGAATGCATATTTTTCTGGTTAAATTGCATTTTAACCCCTGAATTCTTTTGGAATTTCTCTTAATGCATATTTCTCTGATTAAATTGCATTTAAACCCCTAAAATTCATTGAAACTCTTCTGAATGCATTAATTCTCTGGGTAAATTGCATTTTAGCCTCTGAACTTTATAGATTTCACACTGAATGCTTGTTTTCTATGGTAAATTTACTGAATTGCCCCGAAAACTTTCATGGATCTTTTTCTTGCATATTTTACCCTAATTTTCCATAGAATTGCATTAAATGCATGTTTTAGTGGCAGAATTGCATTTTAACCCCTAGGAAACATCAATTTGGCAAGAAATGCACATATTTGCACATTTGACCCTAGATTTCTTCATAATTGCATAGAATTTGGGTTTTTTGCACAAAGGCCCCTGGGATTCGTATTTTTACATTCACACATGCATTTTGCACATTTTGTCGCACTTTTGCATACAATTTTCTTGCCTTTTCTTCTTTACTTTGCGCATGCTTTTCCAACTCTTCTCGAGCTTGGTGTTCTCGTTGTTTCCCGGATTTCTCTTGCTTTTCATGTTTTTAACTTGATTTGGTTTTCCATTGCCCGAGGGCGTACATTAAAGGCTTATCAAAGCTGACATTGTCCTGAAACAAGGATTATTTTCCCTAATTTGATTTTCTTAGATTTATCCAATCTTTCGTTGATTTGCGAGACACTTTCGAAGAATTTCTCGACTTTCATGATTTTCGTCATCGCCCAAGGGTGTACAGTAAAGTGGCATTCTCAATGCCTACATTTGACCCTCGAATTATCTTTTTCCCCTTATTTCATTTCTTTTCTATGATTTGCCATGTTTTCTTCAGTCATCATTAGCATGCGCATTTAGAATAAGCAAGCACACATTTAGTAGACCCTTGCCAAGTAGGAAACCTTAAAAGGCCGAGTTTCCTCGGGCACATGGGGGTGCCTAACCCATTCCCCATGTGCAACCAGAATCCTTACCCTATATCTGGCCTGCATTCATTGTGTGCATTATATCCTTTAGGCACAGAGCACACATGTTTTCTGCATCTTTTTTTGCTTCTTGGTTTTCTTGTGTGTTTGGTTTTCCTCGTCTTTCCATTAAAAGACTAGGTGGCGACTCCTTTCCTTATCTTTTCATATCTTCCCTTGGTGTTTTCGAGTTTAGTGTTCTTGTCCGGATTCACCATCTTCACCGTGACCGTATCAGGACTCCTCGAGTGCTTCCGCTATCCCGGTAGAGGAGAGCTGCGCACCCGCTTGCACTTGTAGGATTGAAAAGCTTCTCTAGAGGGGGAGTGATTAGAGAATTTTACTTTTTAATATGACTATACCCAATTTTAACAATAATAAGAAATGATAAGCAATATGATTTATGAATTTGTGCTTATCATGCACACTTGATGTAACTAGAATTAAAAGCACAAGAAGGGGATGAGAGTAATTGAAAACACAATCAATTTATAGTGGTTCGGCAACCCCGCCTAGTCCACTCCTCAAAACCCTCTTGAGATTTTTCCCTTATTCTTAAATAATAGAGAACTTACTTGTTGGTAGTTCCACCAACACCTCCCTTGCTCTTCCCACTTCTCTATCCCCGAGAAGCTAGAGCCCTTTCTTGAAGCTTTACAAGTTGAGATTTTTCTCTCACAAGGCTTAATTACAACAGTAGCTTTACAGTATGCTTGCGAGGAGAGTAAATGACTAAAGGAATATTGAATTACTAGTATGTCAATGTGTGTCTTTAAGGAGGCATAAATGAGTCCTATTTATAGCCAAGAGACCTTCATAAATTGTGTCTAACAACTACAATAACGGTTACAAACGACTAGTCCTTCGGTATGCCGTTTGTCCTCTGGTGTGCCGTTTTGTCCTTCAGTCTGCACTTTACGGGCAATTCGGTATGCCGTTTTTATTTTGGTATACCGATTTCTCCTGAAACGGTATGTCGCTTTCTATCGGTATGTCGTTTCTACTTTCTTCTTTGATTTCTCATCTTTTCGGAATTCCGATGCACGTTCCGTTTTCTTCTGATTCGGTATGTCGTTTTTCTTCGGTATGTCGATTTGTTTTTCCTCTTCTTTGAAATCGGAAGGTCGATGGGTATACCGTTCTTTCCTGACTCGGTATGCTGTTTTTCTCTTACGGTATGCCGTTTCTATCTGAAACGGTATGCCGAAATGTTTTTTGGTATACCATTTTTGATATAATATGAAAATCTTTACGAATATATGATTTTTGTCCTACATGACTTAATCCTTTTTCTGAGTATAGAGTTACAACAAATAATTTTATTAGTTATTACATTTGTATGAAAATATACCCAGGTGTAATCATCAAAATAAACAAAGATATTTCTAACAATCTCCCCCTTTTTGATGATGACAAAATCAAAATATTTAGAATATCAAATTTTAAAATGTAGACTCTAAGAGTCATTTGACTTGTCTCCCCCTTAAGTTAAACCTAGCTTCTTCTGGCTTTGTCTCCCCCCTAAAGCTAAGCTTCCCTTTTGTCATATTGATATTCTCATATAATTTCATATCTTACAAATATATGTCAAATATTTTCGTCATATATTTTCTATTTTCTCCCCCTTTTTGACATAATCAAAAAAATCATATTTAATAAAAAAATGATCAAGAGGACATTCAATGCATAAGTTTCATCCAATATATAAAAAGATAGTCAAATTACAAGCTTTTGCTCAAGATAGTCAAAAATAATCAAAAAGATATTTAATCAAGGAGAAGGCAGATTAATATGCTCAAGAATATCCTGGTGATATTCTTGAAGCGTGTCTTGATATGCCTGAACACGATCAGTCAACTTTTTGATGGATTCCATGTATTCTTGATGCTTTTGATTCTGTTGAATCATCACTTCTGAAATAAGCTTCTGTTGTTGAATCTGAATATCCATTAGTTTTGACTGTTGAAGAGTGATCTCAGCCATTTTTTATTGAAGTGCATCCAATTTCTTTGAAATGTCTGATTCTTCGACTGCTTCATCTTCAGAACTAGAGTCGTCGGATTTTGATTATGGTTGTGATGGTGTAGAGGAGGAACCCAATGGAAGATTGTGAATTTTATTATGATGTTCAATGGACTGTTCCATTTTGGCAACAACTTGAGTTCCTAAGGGTTTTGTTTTAACAGGAAGACTCGGTTCATCATCAAGACATATTTCATAGTTCTCAAAAAGATATGTTAAAGGAGGACCAAAGAACAATTTTGTTTTCACATGAGTGATACAATGGAAAATAACTTGCCCCCAATTTACAGGAATTTTTTGAGTGATGGCATAGACGACTTTGAAGGTAAGTTCACTAAGTTCGTCTTGATGCCCTTTCTTTTGAACTAGATTGGCAGCAACAATATAGGCAATGATCCTAGATTGTTTGGTAAGT
>JAMKQA010070089.1:0-20103 GCA_024699735.1 Posidonia australis | reverse complement strand
ATAGGGGACGAATCACCGAGTCCTTAAAAGCCATGAAGAAGCAAGCAAGTCCAAGAATATCTACCTGCAAATCAGATGGTTTCAGCAGCCACCTTCTGCAACTAAGGCCAGCACTCCAGCTGACCTAGAACAGGCTTGCAATGGTGCCCAAGGCGGAGAAGAAGCCCGCAGAAAAGAAACCTTCTTCTGCTATGGAGGAGAAGAAGGCTGAGAAGAAGCCCAAGGCCTGGAACGACATCTTCGAGAAGCTTCTCCGCGTGACGGTGAAGCTAACCGTCCAGAACCGCCAGGCTCAGGTCTGCATGGTGCCCTCCGCCGCCGCACTCATCATCGACAGGCGTGCGACAGAGCCTCCCGCGCGCACGCGTTCATCGGCAGATGGCTGGAGCAGCAGCGACGGCGATTTAGGGTCGCCGAACGCCGGTATCAGTCCCGCGCCCTATCTCCGAACGTCGTCGATCTTGGGTCGGCGATTCGTGCCTGGATCGCGGGTCCCTGTCAGTCGGTCTCGTGGACGTCGTCGGTCGGAGAAAGCGGCGAACAGTGGTCGGCAGCGGATGGTGGTGGACGACGTTGGTCTCGGGCCAGGAACGACGTCGTAGCTCTGGTACCAACTTGAAGAGAAGAGGAAAGAGTTGTATATTGAGGAATTAAGAGTACAGATATACATATAGGGTTCAGGATCCGTATAAGGATCCATTTACCCACATAACACCAACATATATAAAACATAATATTTAGCTTAATAAATTGAAGAAAAATGAGGAAATGGATTATTCATTTATACTTTGATGAGAAAGATGAGAAAATAGAGAAATTAAAGAGAAAACCACTACCACTTTAGAAACCTTAGAAGTTCCATCGAAGATGTACATTTACAGGGAAGAGATAAAGGAGAGAAGAGAAAGGAAAGTGGAGCTACACTAGAGATGTAGTAGCTAGCAGAGGTGAGGAGCAGTAGTCAGTAGGAGAGGAGCATCAGAGAAAGGAAAGGTGGTTAACAGTAGCAATGTCTTTTGTGTCGGTAGTTTTGAAGCCCATGTCGATTGACATGAGTTTGACTCAGTGTAAAAATTATATAGAGTTGATCGACATAGGTCGACTCACCGAAATGTGTCGACACTCACCCTCGACATACAATATATCGTGACTTATGTATTTACATCGTGTCGCCTAGTTAAGAAATTGACACATGTCGGTAATATTTCGTTGACACGTGTTAATGTTTAGTTCTATGGCTATTTAGAAGGTTGATTGGTCGGAAGTCACAGGTTTACTCCACCAAATTCTTTTTGGAGATAAGAGCAATGCAAGTCTTATTGAGGAACCAATGATGGTATTGTACCTTGGAAAGGTAACGAGTAAGTAGTGTACCTTATAACAACAAAATAAGAGGTTGTGTACCATGATAAAGGTGCAAGAGAGTAGGTGTTGATATGCTAAGACTGATGTGTCGTCAAATGTATGTTCACCAATAAGTCAAATAATGGCAAGGAATAAAAATAATAATGTGAAAGTTTGAGAAGACAGTTTGTCCTATTTGATGTTGTTTTATCCATTTTTCCTATGGAAATACCCCTCAAAAAGTTCTTAAAAAGGTCAATTAATAGTAGAATACAATGGAAAAAATAGACAACTACTAATTTTTTTACATACATTGCCAGAAGCAAGAGATGGGAAAAAGTTAGGGACCAAGCACTATATTGTGGCTGCTGAAAAATATAAAAGCTCTACAAATATTATAATTGAAAGGTTCCTGAGACAATTTTTTAATATATATTTATATAATTTATAAATACATATAGACCTGTCCTTGTGTCTTACTTTTTTGGGTTTCCCATGTCAGACACCCTGTGTCTGTATTGACTCTCAATGCTCATGTCCGTGTCTACAAGTAATAGGAACCTTTAAGCAGACTACAAGTAATGGGAACCTTTAAGCAGACTGTTCCTTCCTTATAGAATCTAGAATTGGTATAGATCAACAGTTTGCAATTTTACAATAGCACTTTGTAGTTCTGCAATTATGCAAGGTTGGCAGACTGTTTCTTCCTTGTAGTTCTGCAATAGCACTTTGTAGCTGCAATTTTGCTTTCCCTTTTGGTTTTCTGGTCATAATATGTTAAATTTCGAAGCATTTAAAGAGACCTTTTGGCTTCTTGCAGAATGACTTTCAAAGGATGCTATGGAATCATTACTATCATGCAGCTAGCTCTTGGTTGTAATTGATTGACAAATGTGAATCTGATCAAACAGTACCATGGCAGGAGTCAGAATATCTTATTTAAAAGCATTTTGCACTGTCAATTGTCCTACATCAAGACTGCTTTCAGCTAAGCTAAACTCTTCACACATTCGGGAGGCTTTGAAGTTTGCACCTGTTCACCAGCCTAGGTCTGTAATTTTGAAGACATTCAGTGGCACGTGATAAAAGGCTTACCTCCTATATGGCATCTGGGAAGAGTGGTTGGTAGAGCATTGCCTTCTTATAGTGCCAATCAATCTGCAGTTGCTTCAAGTAGGGCATCTCAAAATGAGTTTTTAATGGAAAAGTTAGTTTCCTCTAGACAATCTATGTTTCCTGTATGTGGTAGCAGCACAGTTATTCACAGATCATATTCATCCAGTGCTGATAGTGGCAGCAGAAATGAGAGACTACAGGAAGAGGTTTCTACTTCTGCAACTGCAGGAGAATCAATTGGTCAAAATACAGATGCAGCTGGAAATGAGTGGCTTGATATTATTAACAAGACTTCTCAATCAGTCATGGATGCTATTGTGAATGCTGGGAAGATGGCTAAGGAAACTTCTGATGAATTCCTTCCTTATTTTCAACAAATGATTGATTCACAACCTTACCTTAAGGATGTTATAGTTCCTATTAGTGGAACTTTGTCTGGCACTTTATTGGCATGGCTAGTTATGCCAAGGCTTCTAAGGAAACTTCATAAGTATACAGTCCAAAGTCCTTTGGCTTTATTATCAGGAAATTTGCCTCAATGGTCAATTTCATATGATAGAAGTCTGTGGAGTGCACTGGAAGATCCTGCTAGATATTTGGTCACATTCATGGCGTTCTCTCAGCTGTGAGTTTTGGATTAAGATCGGCTAGTTCACTTTTATTGTGGGTTCGATATTTACTGTATTGTGGCCATTTCTATTTTCCATGTTTGCAATTTATTTGTTTGTACATTACATCTTATATTGGATAGAGAATTTTCTTGTTTTACTTGTATTATTATTTATATTTGGTTATCTCAAAATTTCCACTACTTATAAAAGATAAAATCAACATCTAGTTTGTTGTTATCTTTGATTTTTTGGATCAGTATAACATGACATGTACTGCTGGCATCATCCATGTGGATGTTACACACCATGGTGTAAATTTCCCATGCATAGTAGTCACATAAACACCAATTATCTTGAAGTATAGGTGCTGAACGGGAGCTTCAAGGCCATTGTTCTGTGGAAGGAGGATGTTGATTGGCGGGTGCAAATGTCTAACATTGGTTGGTGCTGGATGATAAGTATACTTGGTGTTTCTTTAGGATAAAGGAGCATGTTATTTGTCTAGATCTTATTGATCTAGACTTATATATGTAGCATATACATAAGCTTACATGTAGAGTATATATTCTCCTCTTCTCTAGCTTTAGGGTTGTGCTCCTTTTCTTGATGATGGTGGTTGTGTTCCTCTATGGAGAAGCCAACCACACAGTACCGAAGTAGCAGCCTAAGCCTCAAGGAATCGTGGATCGGCGACGAGAAGCTGGAGCATAGCAGGTTAGCAGCAGTGAAGACTAGCAATAGAGAAGCTGGAGCACACCAGCAGCACCAGAGAACATGAACAACAACCAACAGTAGCAACCAACAACAGAATGAAATATTGGGCATTTCGGCCTTTTATTCACTCATGTCGGTCAACATGGGTGAGAAGCCACACAAAAAATGCAGCGAATCGACACAAGTTGGTCGATTCGTTGATACACACACGATATAGCTACAAAAATACAATATTTCTGGAAATACACCTTAATATTGTGTTGGAGACCTCTAAATCCAAGACGTATTGGAGAAATTTTTCGAACCATGCTTGTGACAGAGAATATTTGTGATTGAAGCTTTTTATTGTTTTCTTATTACCTGGGTCTAACCATGTAAAGTCATTAGAACTATGCATATATAGCAATGTAAGCACATCATCTTATTCAATCTTCCTGATCCGTGTCTATATCATTTGTCACCTTAGCTGGTTGCAATTTGAATTTGACCATCAGTTAATATTTGGAAGGGTTTGTTGCATATATTAAGGGGGATTGATGCTTTGAATGTCATCATCTGGTTCATTACCATAAAAATGCATTACGTTCAACTTTAAACCTATAGGTTGACATCTCGTTCATCTCCAACCCTTTTTTTTCCCTTAAGATCTGTTTTAAGTTTCTTATCCTAATTACCTAGTCCCAAACCCATATATAGGGACAGTTGGGTATGGTTTTGTTGTTTAAAATAGCCTCTGAGTATGTTAAAAACTTCATATTTATGTAAGATTTACATATACTGGATATTATTCCTCCAATGAATTTATAACAACATAACATCTATGTGATATGGTTGAAACATGACAATACCTCTTTGCCGTGATGGTTGTTTGCATGGTCATCACACATATGTTTGTGCAAAGCATGCCTTTGTATTTTCTTTGGCTTCAGCTACCACTCTGTTGACTCTTATTAGGTTTTGATCTCTGCTCAACTCGAGTCAGTGTGCTTCTACTGCTTTACATGAGACACAACTTATTTGGAGGTTGTCTTTTGAAGGTGCTGTAGGACAAATCAATGTTAGATTGTTAGACTTCTAGCTTGAATCTGGTTTTCTACTGGTTTCTGATATTTTATCCTGATGGTATTTAGCATGTTTTGCTGATTTTATTTTTAGATTTTTTTTCATATGAAGAACATGAAATGATGAAATATGATACAGTACAATGCTTCCCTACCTCCAAGTTGCTTGTGCCTTTTCTGTATGTTTTGCAGTCGCTTGTGCAACTTTACCAGTTACTCCCTATTGAAAATCAACTGAAACTGGATTGTATGGATTTTGAACTGTTGAAGTATGGACATCTAACTCAAAATTAATTGATTATAAGTGGACAGATTATATATATATATATATATAATCACAAATCTTGTTCTTACTTTTTCTAATGTGGGAATATTTCAAGACTCTTCCTTATTTGTGGCATCTTTTAGGTCTAATAAGTCTTTTTTGGATATAGATGGATGTGTGTGGACTTAAGTCTATTTAAGTCTCTTTTTGACTCTGATACTATGTTGAAATATGAACATATGATTCAAAATCAATTAGTTATGAGTGAAGGGATTCATTTGTATATAACCACAAGTCTTGTCCTCATTTTTTTCTAATGTGGGACTATTCCAACATAGACATTATGTAGAAAGATGTAGCCTGCATTTACTAACATTGGTTTTCAGTAAAAATTAAGTAATTAACGTTAAATATCAGCCATTTACAATCTGGGGAAAAAGTATGCTTGTTCATAACCATAAAGCAATAGAATGCTAAATTAGGAATTTTTTAGTAAGGTTTGTGATACATGCAGATTTATTCAATTTTTTGCCCCTTGTTTTCTGCAGTGCAGCTGTAATCGTGCCAACCACTTCTCTATATCTATCACAAGCATGGAGCGGTGCAGTTGTCCTATTTTTTGTGTGGTTCCTTCATAGGTGGAAAACAAATGTGTTTGCTCGTGCTCTTGCAAACCAAACTATTTTGGGCCTTGACCGAGACAAGTTGATAGCCTTGGACAAAGTTTCCTCTGTAGGCCTACTTGCTTTAGGAGTGATGGGTTTTGCTGAAGCTTGTAATGTTGCTGTGCACTCAATTTTGACTGTTGGTGGAATTGGAGGTAAAAAATAGTTATTTGCCATTGCTTGAAACATTGAATCTCTTTGCAATACAATAGTCATAACTAAGTTCCTTGTTTTTTTCAATATTGTTACACAATAATAATCCATTATTTATGAATATCACCCATTTTGTTCCTCGAAATCAAAATTATCAAGGAGAACCCCAAAACATTAGAGGTGAAAGGCGAGGTGCTGGTGGATGAATTATAAAATCTGGTGCAGGTGGCTATAGATCACCACAGGTATCATGCTGTGTTCCACCAACATATTATTTTAGAGTTGTTTATGTTTTTAAAGTTTAACCTTATATATATAATTAAATTTTCTTAATGAATATGTGTTTAAAGCCATATTTCTAATACGAACCAATGAACTAAATGGGTAGTTTTAGGTTCAACTTGGGTCATAATTCACAAGCATTACCTTTCATTTCATTTACTTAAAATATATATGATAAGGGATTCTCTCTCACTTGAATTGATAATAGGTGCTAAAACTTCAAGTTAGCAATGAATCAAAAATTAAAATTTCAGTTCTAACTTAAAAGATTAAAAAACAGTTCTTTGTAAGTGAATTCAACATTAGTTTTGGTTCTTAATATACATTATCCTGAAAAACATACTTCATGAAATACATTATCAAGAGAAAATATCTGTTCAAGTTTACCAGTATCATTTTCATGTAGGACACAAAATCCCACCAAGTTGAAATAAAGCGTGAAAGGATTAGAGGCTAGGTGTACTTTGTCATTATTGACTATTGAGTCACCTTAATTCTGAAGGTGGAGATCAAAGCATGCTGATGGCTAAGAGCATCTGTGGCTTGATTGACACCTTTAGTAGTTTGATGATCAATTATTGTTTATGTTTCACCATTTCCATTGTCACAATAGAGGTTTTGGCATTGAGAAAATTCTAGAGCTTATGATTAGAGCAAATGACACAAATCATGGATCCACAGTGTAGTGGCCTGAATATGGGGTCCCTATAATCATAGAAAACTCCTCATAGATGAAGTTGCTGTTTCTTTTTGTTTCCCAAAGTACAAGGATGCTAAAGTCCTAACAAATGCTCTTTTTATGGTAGAAGGTGGAGCAGAAATAAGTGGACGTACTATTGAAAGTTCATAAAATCCTCATGGTAGTTGTTAGAATAGTTCTATATTAGAAAAAATTGAGGACTGTACTTATGGTTATATATAGATGGATCTTTCTATTCATTGTCAATTGGTTTTGAGTTGATGTCCATATTTCAATATGGTATTGCAGCTAAAAGAGGTCTAAATGGATTCGAGTCTATATACATCCATCAATGTCTAAAAGAGACACTTGTTGGACCTAAAAGAGGTCCAAGTGAGGAGTAAACTTGTGGTTATATATAGATGGATCATTCTACTCATTGTCAATTGGTTTTAAGTTGATGTCCATATTTCAACAATAGTTTATATACAAAGAATGGGATACCTTTTATGGGTTGTATAGGAAGATCTGGAAAGGGATGTTTTTATGTTAGCACGGGATGTCTTAGTTCATGATGTTGTTGGTCTTGTAGTACGTCAAGAATACTAGGAAACATTACATTTACATAGGAGTGTTATATTATGGATTAAAATGTTGACAACTTTGCGTAGTGTCATTTGTTAAACATCTTTGCAAAAAAGGAGGCATGTTGAAAACCTATGGAAACAAGGTAAACAATGAAATTCTAGAGTTTAACTCAAAATAGAAAATTTCACTCAAAATTTTATTAAGCCAAAATACATGATGATTTAGGGATTATATTCACTACATAAGCACGCTAAATATGGAAATTCATTATCCAAAAATAAATTGACCTTCGGGTTTGTGATTTATATGTATGTTTTATTTGTTAGAAGATGGTCTCAATCAATAAATTATTTTTAGAATTTTCTTTGTAGCCCATCTTTGTTGATTAGGTTTTTTGTCTTTTACTTGCCCTTGTTTTACAAATTCATTCATCAAATTCAAATTTCTTTTACTTTTATTTGTTTTAGGTTTGATTTTCATTATTGAGAGTCAATTGGATATTTTATGTGTTAACCATATTTATGATATCCATGTTGTTGTCTCACAAAGTTATAACAATCTACTAGTGATTACAATTATTTATTTGCAGTTACAAATCTCAGCGTCCATATGTTTGAATCAATGGTTTAGATTAAAAGTTTTTGGTATCCACCAAATTCTTTAGTATCCATATGGGTACCATAAATACACCTATATCTACTTGATTTTGGTGATCAATGCCATTAATGAATGTACATGTAAATGGAATTCTAGTGTCACTTAATTACGTTGTTGAGCATCTAGAAAAATTTATTGAGGGGTAGTTGGTGGTCCAACATCAACATATATAAATATCATCAATCATCACCAATAGGTCAGTGGATTAAGGTAAGCAAAATTCATTGAATCCAAAATTATTTTTCTATAATACTTTAATTTTTGTAAAAAATCAAAGGTAATCGAAAGATCTTTGAAGCATCAAATGCACGTGAGAAGGTGAATGTTGTTAAGATCACAAGAATGACAAGTAGCCTAGAGTTTTTTTTTACTGTGCTTTCCACACGACATTGAATGATGTTAGAGATATTATTTAGGTTATTCTATTTCTAAGTTGTAACATACTCATAGGAGTATTTTTGTATTTTTGTCCACTCCTATATAAGGAGCTTAAGACTAGTCCAATGGATAACTCTCTCTTTTCTTCCAAATTAAATATCAACATGGTATCAATGGAATCCTAGTCGTCATCGATCAAACTACATAAAGGGTCATTTGGGCCTTCTAGTCCCCTATTGGTAATTTTTACTATCGTCGAACCATCAGGGCCATCCTTAGGGGTGGTCTTTCCAATTGTAGGTTGTTGATCGTTGGAATTGCATTTTTGTCATTTTTCTTGTCTGCCCAATCAGTTATCTCCTCATATCTGCTACTCCCAAGGCCATAACGGCCTACTCTAGTGATTTAGTCTCTAAGGGGTTGGATCTTGCTCGTCACACCTTCAATCACCTATTTTGGCTCTTGGTTAGAGGACCAACAGCTTTTGGGCTTCTACGACCCTCCTCCTTGTTTGCAGTTTGCCTCATTGCCTTTCCTGGCATGGATTAAGGCATCTTTTTATGCTATTTATGTGTCAAATCCTTCTTTTGGCTACTTACACTTAATATCAGCATATCGTGTGTCACTTTTGGCTTGTGATCAAAGTGTAGTGTGCACTTGATGTTGATGGTGAAGTCTATATCTATCCACACATCTCTACTCTAGCAAGCATTACCTTTTCTTGCCTTAATGTAGGGGTCATGGATCGACTTATAGATCACAACTACGCTACCTAGAGTATGTCTTTTGAGTTGTTGGTTGCCTTTCTTGGTAACTCTTGCCGTCGAAGACTTACACTGCAAAGTATGATCAATGGCATGTGAAGATAACATTGTTCACTTTTAGATTGTTAGTATTATTTCACCATCTGTTTTGTCTAGAGTGTGCACGACAACTTCGAACAAGAAGATGTGGAGTCTTTGAAGTCCCAATACTCCATTAAGGTTTCCATGTTTGGGATTTATGGACTTTATATGCAACTGTTTGCTATGTAGTAAGGTATTAGATCACTTCGTAATTACTTTGCTGAGTTCAAGAAGATCATCGATGAGATTCTTGAACATGGTTCCTTCAGTGTAGATGTTAGTACTCAACAGGAACACTTTGAGGAACTTTGTTCTATTGTGCCTTGTCAGGTCTTCAACCGTAGTTTGCTCTAATCGCATGGTTGGTGAAGGGGGGGGCATACTCACATTTGACGGTGTTCTGTCCCATCTTCTCCCAATGGAGCGTCTCCAGTTTGTAGAATCTTCTGAGACTCCTAGCTTTACAGAGATTTCTACAAATGTGTTGTAGGACGTGGAGGTGGATGTGCTCGTAGTCATTATGTTTACCCTCTATGTATTCATTGTAGACAAGAGAATCACCGTCTTACTTGTTATTGGTAGAAGTTTCCACACCTGTGCCTTTAGGCCATTATTGCTCTTGTTGTGGAGCCTCTTGCTGTTTCGACTCTATTACTTCTATGCCGATCACCACCATCTACATTTTGACTTGCAAGGAGATTGAGTCTATGATTGCTACTACCAATGCTTGTAGGGTAACATCAGTTGCCTCCACTTCTGCCATGTCTTCACCATGTAGTGCTTATGTAGCTTCATGGGGTAAATGGTTAATTGATTCATGTGTTTCTTGCCACATGACTAGTGACATTTTCTATTTGATTTTTTGAAGGAAAATAGCTATATGCCTCTTGTGAGGACTGTAAATGGTGCCTTTCTCTAGTATGTGGGTATGGAGTTGTGCACCCTGCACCCTTAGACTGGATAATGTTTACTCTTACTGAATTTTCTAGTCAGTTTGGTGTCTTTTAGTGCTATTACAAATGCTTTGAACTACAGAGGTGTTTTTTACGTTACTTTTTGTCACTTTTTCCATTTGAGGGAGAAGATTTAGATAGGGATTAAGTTTAGGAGTTGTATTATTTAGATGACCTTATTAAACCTACCACCATACTTGTTGCATCCACTACTAAGTTTTTATTCCTATAGTAGTGTCGTTGTTTAGGACATCCTTCGGTCTAAGGATGCAAACAGATACGAATATCCGTATCTGTTCAGTAGCAGATATAGATACGGATATGGTTTTTTGAATTTGAGCAGATACGGATACGGATATGTCTTTTAAATTTTCAATGATACAGATACAAATAATTTACAGATATAAACAACTTTTTATGTCTCAACATCTAATCATTAGATTAAAAATTTAAACTGCTAGATATAATCAAAACTATTTAAAATGTTTGTATTTAAAAAATCAAATGATTTTGAAATTCTTAAGTATTGTTAGCATGTACTTATTATAACTTATTTAGTTTACAGTCTCACAGAGAATCATTGAATTTGTATATGAATAGGTTTATATGTTATGACTTATGGGTTTTTAAATTATATAGATTTTGGTGTGTACTTGATCTGGATGATGTATATTAATATCTATGAATTATATTTTGATTTTGAAACTTATAATTTAGTTATTTAGTGATTTTTGTTTTAAAATCATTGAATTTGTACATGAATAGATATGTACATTAGGAGTTTCTAAATGATGTAGATTTTAACTTGTATTTAATCCAGATAATGTAGATTAAGTTTCATGAATTATATTTTGATTTTGAAATTTATGACATGTGACTTTGAAAATTGTCTTTAAAATGCTCAACTGAGGACAATCTATAGTTGATTCTCTCCTTATATGAATATAAATATTTATTAAATATTTAATATTAAAAACTTAAAATTAAATCCTAGACATATCTTTCTTGTTTGGACTATATGTTGAGTTTTCATGCTACGACACTCTATAACATGTTATCATGTCATTTAATAGGCATTTTCACTTTTGAGACAAACAACTTAATAATTCTTTGTAAATTGAGACTTTGTTATTTATAAGTTCTTTATTTTTTAATGTTTCTCTTTTCAAAAATTATTTATTTAGTTTACAAGGATTTTACTTTATCATTGATAGGATTTTACTAACTTTAATTAAGAAAATATGTTGCAAAATATTATAATTTTTTATTAATCATTAATTAATTATACATCCATAGTGATACAATATCAATATTTGGGTTCATAACTTTATTTCTTTTTGGAAAAGGTAAGTTCAACTTTTATTATGTCTAATTTATTTTTATTTTTGATATATATTATTTTTATTTCATTTACATTGAATTACTTAAAATATATAAATATATGAAAATCTTATTAATGGTTTAATTAATTATGTAATGTGTATATCGTCATATCCATTTTTATATTCAACTTTATTTGTATCTGATTCACTTTTATCCGTTCTGTATCTGTATTCGTTTTTAGAGGATATGGATATGTAATTTTCCTAACCATGTGATATTCGTATTCATATCTCTATCTACATTTTGAAAATGGATATGGATATGGTAACACCTATATTCATATCGTATTCGATCCATTTGCATCCTTACTTTAGTTTGTGTTTTACATTTAGGGGTATCAGTGGATATTCAAAATTTGAAAATCTATTTCGAATACGTATTCAAATTCTTGGTTTTTTATATGAAAAATAATTGATAATGCAAATTCAAATATGAAAAAGTTCCGATTGAATATGGACGTATATTCGAAAAAACCTATATCCAAAAAATGTCCATTTTTGTAAAATATTTGCATCCATATTTGTATCAGAATCCGTCTAATGTATAAGTAATTAATTATCTTTACATATATTTTAGTTTTATTTTTATATTTTTATTTAAGTTTCATATATAACATATTGTTAATTAATCTGACTAATAATATTTGTTGTTTATATTTAACTATATTTTGAAGATTATTGATATCTAATATGGGATGTTAATGGATGTGGATACAGATTTATTCATATTTAGATTTTTTTTGGTTGGATACTTCGAATGTACCCTACGGATTCAGATACAAGTGTCAAAATTATATTCATTTGGATACGGATTCGAATTTGAATGTAGATGTAAAATTTTGGATTGAAATATTGGTAGGTCCATTCTGTATTCTCTCCATTTACACCCTTATTTACATCAACTGTTATCGTCTTTTCCTATGTCTGCGTCTATCTAATGCGAGGCATTGCAATTTGGGAAGCACCACCATGTGTCATTTTTGTTTGATCTTGTGCACTCGGATGTCTAGGGTCTTAGTCTTTGTCCTTTCTGTTTGATAGTGTGCACTCGGATGTCCAGGGTCTTAGTCTTTGTCTGTCTGTGATTTGAGAAGTCTATATTTTATTACTTTTATTGTTGAGTCTTTCTCTTGAAGACTAGGTCTCAAGCGTTTGATATATTTCAAAAGTTTTATCAATAAATAAAGAAAGTTTTGTGTTGTCTCAAAATCTCGCACCTATGGTTCTAAATGTTGATTTCGTATCGGACTTCGATAAGTTGAAAAACAGACATGTGTCGGAAAAATATCGGTATGTCGGAATTGTGTCGGTGGAAACACGGTAAAAAAAAATTATATTTGTTTAGAAAACTTCCATTTCGACATCGTGTCGGAGTCGTATCGGTAAATTGAAAATAAGACACGTGTCGGTGAAATTTCGGTGACACGCGTAGACATTTGGTACCATGCTCGCACCACTATGTATCATTTCCTTACATGGCATTATTCATTAAATCTCTTGTTTTCATACGTCACAAGAGAGTAGGGTTGCAAAGAGGAAAAAACAAATACCTATTTGATGTAATCTGCACTTTATTGAGTCAAATGAAGGTCCCATATTCCTATTAGGAGATGTTGTTCTTATAGCATGTTTTCTAATAAATCACTTACTTTTGTCGATTTTAGGGGTAAAATCTCCTATCTCTATTCTCTACCCAAATGATCTACTTTTCCTCTTAATTCTAGGATCTTTGGGTATATTTGTTTTATGCATATTTATGTTTATGAGAGGAACAAGTTGTTCCTTGGTGCCATCAAGTGTGTTTTTTTGGTATATTCTTTAACCTAAAAAGTGTATCGCTGTCTTAATCCTTTTGTCAGTCATCTTCTTTGAGAATATTCTCTACTTCTTTGCTAGTGGAAAAGAGCTTGTGTTGGAGGATCCTATCTTTACTCTTCGTATGGTTATTAAGTCACCACCTTTTGACTTATCATCTACTATCAACATTGATTATTTTCTACCTACAGACGTCGCCATCATTCTCGATCATTAATGGATCCAGATGTGCTAATACCTCTTTTTCTTCCTTTCAGGACTGCTTCTTCCCTTCTAGGAGGTTCGTTATCCTTAAAGGCTACTGATCTAGTTGTTCCTATTGTAGTAAGGAAAGGTACCAGGTCATGCACATCCTTTAACGTATATGGTATCTTCCTCTTGTTTAGCTCTAAAGGATAGACACAAACTTATGAGGTTGACTTCTATGACACCTTCTTTCTAGTGACACACATTAACTCTATAAGGGTCATCTTCTCTGTTGCTGTAAACAAGGGTTAGCCTATATTCCAGCTTGATATTAAAAATATATTCTTATATGATGATTTATAGATGACGATCTATATGAAGCAACTTTCTAGGTATGTTACTTTGGGGAGTCACAAGTCAGCTTGTTGAAGAAGGCAATTTATGATTTCAAGTAAAGTCTAAGAGCATGATTTGACAAATTCAATAAGTCATCCATATGATTGGATTTCGAAGAAGTAATGCAGATCACTTTGTCTTTGTAGGATAGACAACTACTGGATTGATCGTTTTAGCAATATATGTTGACAACATATTTCTTAATGGTAGTGACATCAGAGGCATAAATGAGACAAATGAGTATTTAAAGAAACATTCGCCAAAGATACAAGAAAACTTCATCACTTTATTGGGATTGAGATTGTAAGGAGTAATTATAGGGTTGCATTGAGCTAAAAGAAGTGTGCACTTGATTCCTTACAAGAGACCGATTTGCTTGGTGTCAAGCTTGCAAATACTCCTATGTTATGTGACATTGATCAGTTGTGGGCTGATAACTCACCACTTCTTGAGCATGTGTCTCATTACAAACGCTTTCTTGGGATGCTCATGTCTCTCACTATCACGAGACCATATATTGCATATGTTGTGGGAGTTGTTGGTTTGTTTATGGCTAAACCATGGCAATGTTATTTGGATGCTGCATTGAACATAATGGAATATATCAAGGGGTCGCTTGGCAAAGGTCTCTTGTTCAAGAAGAATGGTCATTTGAAAATTGAAGCATATTTTGGTGTTAGTTATGTCGATGATAGATGTGATAGAACGTTTACATTAGACTTTTATACCTTCCATTATGGCAATCTAATAACATAAAGAAGCAAGAAGTAATCGGTGATTGTTAGATCTAGTGCATAAGTAGAATATTAAGGTAGAGTTCAGACTGCTTGTGAACTCAAGTGGCTGTGGACTCTCATAGAGGATTTTGGAGAGGTCTATTTTACTCCATTACTTATGTTTTGTGACATTTAAGCTACCATTCACATATCCTAGAATTTGGTCTTCCATGAGAGGACTAAACATATTAAGGTCGATTGTTATTTTGTATGAGAAAAGGTTTTTAGTGGAAGAATCTGTACGCCTTATGTTTCATTTGCCAAAGAGATTGCTGACATCTTCACGAAACCTATAACATCTAATTTTTCTTCTATGTGTGCCAAATGAGGCCTTTTTTATTTATATGCTCTAGCTTGAGACTTGAGGGGGAGTGTTGCAGATATGTTTAGGTTATTTTAAAGTTGTAACATACTTTTAAGGGTATTTTTGTATTTTTGGTGGTTCCTATATAATGAGCCTAGGGCTAACCTAATGGATGACTGTTTCTTTTCTTCCAACCTAAATATCAACACTTAGGTGTCGACATGGAGAATCAACACTAGGAACTCCTTTCCAACAAGGAGAATATGGTCCTACACTCTTTTCATGCCTCCTCCAGTTTTGCATGAGATAATGTGGATCAGAGTCGTTGATTGCATGGACTTGCCTAATGTGTCTTTGACCAAAGATTTATCAAATTCTGGGCCTAATCCTTTACTGTGTTACCCTTTTTAATTATTTGTTTTACTTCATAGCATGATCAATGTTATTTGATTGTTTATACAGGAGTAGCCACTGCTTTTGCTGCCAAAGATATTCTTGGCAATGTGCTCAATGGGCTCTCCATGCAGTTCACAAGACCTTTTTCAGTTGGAGATAATATTAAAGTAATACTTGTGCTTTTCTCTGGTCTTTTACTTTCTGTCATATCTGGTATAAAGTCTTCTGTTTAAAAGCTGTCGTTCAATTAAGTTATAAAGGCCTATTCGATGGATACCTGTTTAGTTGTTGGACACTTGGACTGTATCCAGGAAAGGGGTAAATTCACAGGTATTTACTCACCTCTGGACGTAGAACCAAAAACAATATCGTTGACACATGTCGGTTTGCTAGCTAGGCGACATGACATACATACGCATGTCGCAATATATTGGATTTTGGTGTCAAGCATTGACTCGTTTCGTCATATCAACTCATGTTAGTTGACTTAGTGTAATTTTTACACTGAATCGAGCCTGTGTTGATCAACATGGACGAAACTCACTAGTTGCTGCTTGCTGCTGGCATTTCTGCATTTATCTAGATTTAACCTATTAACACATAGGTCTTAGGTTTTTTCTTTTTTTTGGTGTTTTGATGTTAATAACTTAATATTACATAAAACTAACCTAATAATACATTTATGTAACCTAATAATACGTAAATCTAACGTAATAATTCTATACAATCTATAAAATTAGTAACATCAGTATACTCATATAACCGTTTACTGTTTCGGGACGAGGGTGTTGCTCCCGTCTCCCTTGTGGACTCTACGAAGTGGAAACATCTAGGATGATCCTCAATCAGACTCCACGTCGCTAATACTTAAGTATTCTCTCAACTCTATTTTCTCTTTATATTAAATGTTATGAGAACTATTCGTTTTAAATATATACTAAATATTTTTAAATATGATTTATACATTTATTAAGTATTTTTAGGTACTATTCATGTAGGATATTTGCGTTAAGTTTATATAGCATATTTTAATGTGATATATGTTCAGAGAAATTGATTTAAGTAGTCTTAGATGTAGATTATTGCTTATTTTAGCTTATCTTAGAGTTTCAAATCAAAATTTAAAGTTTTTTAATTATTTTCACGTATTTTCTACTGATATTTCCACCGATGTTCGATACATTTATTATTTTTGTCGGATCGAAATTCAACATGAAACTGATGCTTAATTCTATATTTCTGGAACAAGGATTGCTTACTACGTTGACCTGATCACTTTTCTAATTGATGGTGACTTAATTAGGAGGCGATGGTATAATGTTGAACTTTATTCTGCCACTGGATCTCGCAAGTCCAGGGCCTACATGTGGTATATCTAGCTTGGCAAGTGATTCTAACTGAAGTTAGTAACTAGTTTCTAATAAATGTTTGTACTTTTCTATTTTTTGAAAACACACACCTGATCACATTATTAGGTCACCATGTCCATGCATGATATTAGCCTTACATAGTAGTTGAGCTTAGACATTGCCTTTTTCGACTAAAACATGAATGGAAGTACCAAACATGCCAAAAAAACGGTGATATTGGTTAATTTTTGAAGTGAAGTGTAAAACACACGTGTGAAGTCATATATTAACTTGTTACCTCTTCTTGATATGCTCATTTCTGCCATTTCTTGGTAGTTAAATAATATTTTTTGTTTCCAATTCCTTAAAATTACTTTCCATGTTATAACTTCTGACTTGGTTACTAGGCTGGTTCAATTGAGGGGCAAGTTATGGAAATGGGACTCACAACAACATCACTTATTAATGCTGAGAAATATCCTGTCATAGTTCCAAATTCATTATTTTCTAGCCAGGTATCGCATGTGTCATTTATTTCCATTTTTCATATGGGGACTTTGTGCAAAATGTTGCAGGTCCTGCTGTTGTACACATTTCTTTGAATGTAACATCCGAGATGCTTTATACTAGCAAAACATTATCTATTTGAGGTCAAACTTTGTGAAATTTTTCACCAGGCTTATTTCCAGCTTCTAGGTGCTTTAAGAGGTGGAATGTTCTTCAATGGTTTGGTTATACTAATTTTTTTTTTTTTACTTTTTGAGAAAGCCCATAGTCTGAGACCCAGCCCCTTTGTATGGTCACCATGAGGCTTTAACACTTGACCAAGTGATCGCTGACTTGATTATGGTATATTAGTGTCATCAAGTATAAACCCCCAAAATTTCTTATATTTTTAGTATCCTATCAACATTGTCATTTTGTTTTCCAATTTATTTACATTCCTTTGCAAGTATAATTCATATTCCAGTTGTTTTTTTCATGGCTACATTTGGAACCCTAAAACAAAAACCATTAATTTCTAGCATGGAACTTGATTTGTGATATTTCTGATGGGTATTGAAGAGCATCATAGTCAGTATCAATTAATAGTCATTACTATAGTATAGATCTTAAAATAAATTGATATATGAAAATTTTCTTTTGAGGAAGGAACTTAGGATTTTCTATCCTGAAGCTCATGGTTTTTATAGTGACAAAAGGATATGACATGGTTGAGAAGCATGATAATCCAGAATATCCTTGAATGGTCTTCGTCACTAAGAGTGGATAGAGCTGACTTGAGTCACAATGCGGTCGCATAGCTGGAATCCCTCAATCACGATTTGATACGACTGTTTATGGTTTTATTGTTGGTTATCATTATCATTCATTCATTTGTAGTTCTGGGTCATTGCACATCCCATCTTGGCCTCCTTATTTTCTTCTCTTACCTTCTCAGTATGCAGTCATGTTTGTGTTTCCTTTGTTTTTTCAGTTGTTTTCCCCTTTATGAGTTTATGACTGCTAAAAAAAGCTCATGATTTTTTGTAGTTGCAATCTTTAGCTTTTCATGAATGGAAGAATGGGATTTTTTTAACATGGATGTGGTTGTTTAAGTTAGGAAATTCATGTGGTACAGGCAATTCGCTAGGAGGGTCACCTTGGCACTTGTCGAGGCAACTGAGTTCAATCAGGTGATCGCCTTGTTTGCCTCGTCACCATTTTCACCTCATTGAAAGTCGGAGTGGAGAGATAAAGATGGGTGGGAATGGAGATGGGAGGGGAGTGGATGGTAGATTTTTTGAAACAATTCCGTTTCCTTTTTTTGTAGGTGTGTGATTAATGGGTATGTGACGAGGGGTGATTGTTTATCATTGATTATTGTTTTAGTTTTTTCTTTCAAACTTTAAAAATTAATACCAATGGTTCTCTTAGTAGGTGGTTTATGGTTTCATAGGATCTTAAAAATCCATAAACCGTTAGATTTGTATCCATTGGTTAATAGTAAAACAACTATTAATGGATTGATGTTTTTGCATTGATTTTATTTCCCTTTTTTTATTACCATTGGTTTTTGTGGTAACTTCAACATAGATATATATATATATATATTTAAATTCCTTTTATGGTGGAGTGGATCCCATGTTTTATTGGATAACTAATTAACAACTTCCCTAATCTCCTTTTTTTTTTTCAAAAAACAGCCTGGGAGAAACATAATTTGTAAACAAGTTTGAGCCAATATATAACACAGAAATGATCAATGCCATGATGACCAAGATGCACATGAGTTTGTGGAAAAAGATCCTCGAAATTTTGGCAATACATTTAGTAATCTATGGAAAAAGCCACCATGATTAATATTAATGCTCAATTAAGTATTTCCTAATTATTAAAAAAATCACAATATATTCAGTAATTTATGGGGAAAAAACATGACTAAGAAAAAGCTTGACATTGCATGTTCTACTCTTGATTAAGAACACCCTCCTACAATAAACGCTTATGGTTTCCTGAGATCATGCCATCGGCATGAGGTCTCCTTTAAATATTGCTCTGTCCAACATCAGCTGCACGCTTCCGGTTGTGTTGTCTATTGTCAGAAGGTGGGTTACCATGGTGTTTTTGGTCTCCCTTAGGCATAGGAATCATCGATTTGGCTTGCATAGGGACTGTTGTCTTCTCTGGTTGTGAACTGCAAGGGGACTCCATCGGCGAATCCCGATTGTGGATGGCATTCTCCACTCTTAGTTGTGATGTCGTTTACAGATTGGAGAAGAAGAGAAGAGAGTAGGGAAAATAAACATTGATTTGGAAATTAGAGGGATGAGTTTTAGGAAAGTGGTGGTTCCTTGTTTTTAGCAAAAGATTTAATAGCTATTAAATCTAATTAATGAGGATTGTGTGTTGGTAGCATAGAATCAAACGTCGGTTTCGTGTCGGACTTCGGTCCGACAAAAATAGGAAACGTGTCGGACATCGGTGGAAATGTCGGTGGAAACGCAGTAAATTTACGGAAGTCCATGGAAATGGTAAAAAAACTTTGAATTTTGATTTGAAACTCTTAGATAAGTTAAAGTAAGTAATAATCTACATCTTAGACTACTTAGATCAACTTCCTCAATATATATTACATGAAAATACAGTAGATAGACCTAATAGAAACATTCCGAAGTATAAATAATACATAAAAATGCTTAATAAAT